>VZRE01011035.1:322218-363010 GCA_013396775.1 Cephalopterus ornatus
GGGAAGGAGGGGAGGGTGGCGGTGACGAGGGCCCGCCGCCCGGGTCTCCCGCCTGCGGTGGCGAGAGGCGAAGAGTCGCGCCATGTCGCGATGCGCCGGGAAGGGCCGGACCTTCTCCCCAGACAGCTCATACCGCCGCATCGAGCCCTGGGCGAGCTTAGCCGGGGGGTCTGTGCTTGCAGGGCTGTCAGAACAGCAGCCAGGCGTTCCCCGAGAGCTGTCAGGGCAGTCAGAGATGCTCGTTTTTCTAAACGGGAAGAACTGTCAAGTGTAAATTCAGACCAGTGAGAAACACCGTGTTTTCCGTGTTTCTGTGAGAAGTGCTTCAATCTGTATTGTTTGCTTACCTCGAGTTCTCCGCTGCAGGAAATGCGCGGTTATTTGCAGCAGGAGACATCGAATGTAAAGCTGTGCCGCTGTCTGTAGTGTTCTGGTGTAAATGGCCATTTTTAGGCGGCACGCTGGAGGTACATTCCTTAGTTGGTAAAAAAAAAAAAAAAACAAAAACACAAAGCAAAAAAAGTTAAATGGCGATCTGCATGGCTCCAGAGAAAGGAGGCTGGGGGTTTTCTTGTCAAAGGCTGTCCAGTTAAAAATCGGAAATAACACACAAAAATTTCTTTTTTAAGTGCTGCTTCGATTTTAGGTCTTGTGCCTGCAGGACTGTACTGCAGCTGGAAGTTACGCGCATCAGTGTTTCGTTTAGGTTTTTCCTTCAAGAAAACTTGTTTAAGAAATCAATAAAGCAGCACGTGTGCCTTCTAGTTAGCATACTTGTTATCTAAAAGTTTCACTTGTTCAAGTACCCATGATTCCCGTGTTTTCAGATACTAAAAGAGGTACTCTGAACCTGATGAAAATCATTTGTTAAACGATCATCGGATTTAAGAGCCAGAATATGAAAGGGGCACAAGAGCGCGCACACACGCGCACACGTGTGTATATATAATTGTAAAACTGTATGTTGCATTTCTGATCTAAGGCTTGAGACTTCTCATCTATGTGCCAAGCCATTAGTTACATAAGTAGTGATAAGGGAAAAATACTTCCTTCTGTTTATATTTAGAGTTACATTTCTTAAATTTATCAGCTGTGAAAATGAATCTTAAATTCTTAAAGTCTTAAATTATTGTTTACCTGGAACCAAAAATGGAATTAAACCGTCGATTTTACTGACTTCTAAGTTGTTTTTGTTATCAAGTATTTTTTTAGGCCATGAATTACCCAAAAATGTACATTTTACCAGCCATTCTTGAGTGAAACAAAAGGAAACATGTCAGTAAGGTCGAAATATGGTTCAATAAAAAAAATCCTTTTCCATATTTATTTGTTTCTAGCTTGTGGAAGTTTGGTGCAAGAAAAGCCTTCTGTATATCTCTGGGTTCCCAGACAACTTAATACTTTCAGTAGTAATGTTCTGTATGTTAGTAGTTGCTATTTTGATTACTACTTCAGCTCAGGTCTGTAGTAAGAACACAGTGGGGGCATGATCTCTGAAATGCTGATCAACTAATTCAAAGTTTCTTTGTGTGTGTGCACAGAACTGAACATCAGGAGAGAAGAATGCAGAAACTAGTGCTGAATAACTTCCTTTAGGGAATTTTAACATTGGAGCTTGTACTATTTTATTCCTGCTGCAGCTTTCTAGTAGGCGTGGGAATGAGTATGTAGTATTTTTCACGTTTCTTCCACCATTATCTGTCATTTCACTACTATTTTTTCCCTGAGGTATTGTATTTTGCCAAGACTCGGTTCTAAGGTACAGTTTTTAAATTTTGTGAGTTGGTGTAGTTTCAGTACTTCAAACGTTCATGCTGTCAGTGTGCTGCTTGACATTCATTTGAAGTTTTTTTGATCTCACTATTATACTCTTTAAGTTTTTTGCAGTCTTTTGACCAAACTCTGCAATTTGATTTCTTTACGTTTTTTTCAGATAAAGACTCCCATGCCAAGATGTTTCCTCCCCCTCCCCCTTCCACCCTGTCTCCTTTCTCCACACATCGACGTAGGTGGGAAAATGTCATGCTGGCTTGGTTGCTGGGGGGGAGCTGGGGTTTTAGGTTTTTCACTTTAAGGCGCTGATCTTGCGCTTTCCTAGAGTCGTGTTGCTTTTGCATGAAGAGATTGATTGTGCAACCCTGGTTTACACAGTGGTCGTCCTGAAATCAGCAGACTACTTTTGTCCTCAGTCCAATATGTGCTTATGCTGAGGCATGTAAATACTTTCAGTCTTGATAATGTTTTTAAAATTGAGAAAAAAAAATAATTCTGACCATATAATATTAAAAAGAAGGAAAAATAAGGCACGGTGTTTACACAGAGACTTTAGCAAAACCAAAAAGGGTTTGACCTGGCCGACTTCTCTGACTGACAGCATTGCTGTGTGTGACAGCCCTGTGGGAAGACAGAGTTTAGTGTTTTTTTCTGGTCTGCTGGAAAGGACCGTTACTAATACGCAGGAGAATCTATTTATCTCTGCCCAAAAACACAAATAGGAGTCTTGTCACTTAAAATTCTCTATACCAAATTTAATTATTGCAGCACACTTTACATAGGTATTACTTCAGTACTCCAGGAAGAATTAATACACATAGATACATAGTCCAACTCTGAAATGTATGTGCATTTTATCAGTGTTATAAAAGCTCAGCTTTGTCGGGGAAAACCGATTGTCAGACTAAAAGACATGGGATAGTGCCAATGGTCTTATTTATAATGACAGTATAAAAAGCAAACTTACTATGCACAGTGTTTTGTAAAAGAATCTAAGTAGTACCTACGAATAGATTGCCTTTTAAAAGGAATGAATGTTGAGGATGCTAGCAAGCTGAAAAAGTTAAGCAAGCCGCTTTTGTGATTTGTTGACCATAGCACACAAGGGATCTCGACCTCCTGTGATACACTGTGGCTGGTACTTGATCTGGGAGTTGCTGAATCGGTACCCAGAGGTCTTAGTGTCCGAAATTCTTTGGTGTAGTGAGTATGGAGTGGAGACAACTCTTAGCTAAAATGAATGAGAATGATTAAAAGGGGCGTGTAAAACTGTATACGCTGTATTAGTTTCACTACAGCTGGTTCAGCCTTTTCTCCATTACAGAATAAGATCTATACAACACGTGCAATGTGATTGTGTGCTTAGAGAGTTATTACAGCTCTTATGCTGATGTCTGTTTTATAACACTTTATAAGGCATTAGCTGTGGACCAATTGACAAAGCCATTTTTTGTTAAATCTTTTAACAACAGTTTTTGTCTAAGTACCAGATGAAATTTAAAGCTTCTTTCCTAGCCAGCTGCAACCTTTTACCTGCTTCCCTTCCTTAGTACTGTCATGTCATTTTATGTTAGGATTCCCTCTATCTAATGCTTATTTTACACTAAACATCTGTTCTGCATTGAGTAACGTCTTCATGTATTTCAGAACTGAAAAAATTGATAAATATTAGCCTATTTAAGGATAATAGCTGGAATATAATTTTTTGGGTTCTACCCAGAGTTGTGTAAATCAGTCAGTACTTTTGTAGCATGGTTTACTTATCTGTAAAGCACAGAATCCTGGACCTTGATATTGTACAGCCTGGGTCAGGTCTGCAGCATGCATTTATAATGGCATAACTTGTCTCACTTGGCATAGCCTGGGTATTTGACAAACCCTTGGAACTCCTCAGGTGAATTAGCTGTTTCATCTGGCAAGTACTGCACAGAACGACCCTGGTGCTGCAGCTATTTGGCCCTTCTGGTCAGTGATGTGGTGGGCACGAATGCCCCAGATCAAATATAATCACTTCGTGACACACCATAGCACCGTTATTGTTTATCTCTAGATGGTATATCTAAACAAGAGATAGTCAAAGATGGTAAAGAATGTTTCACTGTTTGTTTAATTTTTGTTAATCATAGCCAGCATGTTTATTTTGGGAAAATACACCTTATAGAAGAAAGCAAAAACAGCAGCTTTGAACAAACAATGCAACCATATAAACTTAATAAAGGGTGTAAGCCAGTGCTAGTGAGACTTTTAAATGATCTTTTGAAGACACGTATGAGAAAGATTGGTTCAAAATGCAGGTTTTTATAAAGATTGCAGCAACCGAGGTAGATGTCTACTATTTCTGTCTTATTAAGAAATTGAGTTATGCTTTTCCAAGTTACTCTCACAGAGGTGTTAGAATGACACATTAAAACATACTTGTTTAAGACACATTATTGTAGAAGTGGTATAATGGGCTTGACTGAGCACAGAGGGGCAGTGATTTAATTAAAGGAGTGGTTTAATTAAGGGTTTGAGTTGTATAAAGCCTCATTTGTCTGAACTGTTGGCACTGTGTAAACATAATAAATTTAAGTGAACTTTGCACTTCTGCACCTGTATGCTTAGGAATAGAATAGAAGAATTTTGGAATCATAGAATCACAGAACGGTTTGAGTTGGAAGGGACTATAATCTACTCCAACCCCCTGGCATGTGCAGGGACACCTTCCACTAGACCAGGTTGCCCAATCCCACCTGGCCCTGAGCACTTCCAGAGATGGGGCATCCACAGCTTCTCTGGGCAACGAGTCTCACTTTGTGCTTGTATCCAAACTCTGTAACAGTGTCTTTTAACCAAATCAGTGCTCCTTTGAAAAAAATCCCCCCAAAACCCCAGGCCTAAAGTGTAACTAGTATGCTTCAGTCCTGACTGAGCCAGAAGGTACTGGGAATATCAACAGCGGTATTCAGACAATTTAGTCCGAATGTCGAACTGCTGCTAATGGTGATAGGTGTGGCTCCACATAACTGCCTGCTTTCATGTGTTTGGTGGGACTTAATTGGATGATGGTCATGATCTTAACCTTAGGTATGAATTTGGTATACTGACATCTGTAAAAGGGATGCAGTTGGGTATGTTTGAACTGTAATTTATAATTTTTTTTTTTTTTTTTAGTTGCAGATTGAAATATCATGGACAGAAAACAGTTTGGATGATGTGTTTTGCCAGCATATCTCTGCAATTTCAGTTTTAACAATGGATAAGTGTAAGCACGTAGGACGTCTGCGACTGGCCCAAGATCACTCCATTCTCAATCCACAGAAGTGGCATTGCATGGACTGCAATACTACGGAATCTGTGTGGGCGTGTCTCAGCTGCTCACATGTGGCATGTGGAAGATACATCGAAGAACATGCACTAAAGCACTTTCAGGAGAGCAGGCACCCAGTGGCATTGGAAGTAAACGATCTGTATGTTTTCTGTTATCTCTGCGACGATTATGTTCTCAATGATAACGCAACTGGTGATTTAAAGCTGTTGCGGAGTACGTTAAGTGCAATCAAGAGTCAGAACTATGAGTGCACTACTCGGAGCGGGAGGACTTTGCGTTCTATGGGTACAAGTGATGATTCCTACCTTTCACATGGTGGTGCCCAAGCCACGCTTCGGAATGAAGATCGAATGTTCACAGCTCTCTGGCACCGACGGCGTGCGTTCCTTGGCAAAATATTCAGATCGTGGCTTGAGTTGACACCTACTGGAAAAAGGACTTTGGAAGAAGAAAGACGTCGGGAAGAAGCAGAGGAAAAAAAGGACAAAGCTAGGAAGAGAAGACAAGAACGAAAGCGTGAGTTGAAAGCAGAGATGGAAAAGATGCCTCCAAGAAAGAGCAGTCGTTTACAAAATCAGATTAGAATGTCCTCAAAAACAGAACCCTGCCCTCAAAAAACATCACAGAACATGGAATCTGTGGCAGAGTTGAAAGAGACATATACCTCAGATGAATTGAGATTGAAAAAAATAAGTGACTCTCCAATTAAACGAAGGCCCACAGTGACTCCTGGGGTAACAGGACTGAGAAACCTGGGAAATACATGCTATATGAATTCTGTCCTGCAGGTATTAAGTCACTTACTTATTTTTCGAGAGTGCTTTTTAAAGCTTGATCTCAACCAAACTCAGGAACTGCTGGCAACAGCAACCAATGGTAAAACAAGATCTTCATGTAAACACCCATCAGTAGCTGCCTCAACATTACATGTGAGTGAGAACCAAGAGAAAGTAAAGGGATCATATTCTGTGAGGCGGCCTAGTTTATCCTCCGGATTAAGTGGAGGAGCATCAAAAAGTATGGAACTCATTCAGCCCAGGGAACCCAGTTCAAAGCATATTTCTCTCTGTCACGAGCTGCATACTCTGTTCCAGGTTATGTGGTCTGGCAAATGGGCCCTGGTGTCTCCTTTTGCCATGCTTCATTCTGTGTGGAGACTTATTCCAGCCTTCAGAGGATATGCCCAACAAGATGCTCAGGAATTTCTCTGTGAACTTTTGGATAAAGTACAGCAGGAACTGGAGACTACAGGGACCAGATACCCAGCTCTTATCCCTGCTTCTCAAAGAAAACTTATAAAACAGGTTTTGAATGTGGTTAACAACATTTTTCATGGACAGCTATTGAGTCAGGTATGTTTTATGATTTTTTTTTTTTTAAGATGTGTAATGATTTGTGGTTCTGGATTTATACTAGTCAGTGATGGACGTACTTCAAAGGATCATACATTTATAACTACCGAGGAGGGATGGGGAGGATATAATACACAGAGTTTCAGAAGAAATGTGCTATCAATAGAACACTCATCTGGTAAACATAAAAGTGTTAAATTTGGTATATTAAAACACACCTTTCCACCTACTGAAAAATATTTGTCTTTACTGTTAAGCACCAACTAATTTGAAGGAATAAAGAATTTACAATTTTAAGTATCTAGTTTATCCTTGTATTGATACTAGATTAAATGTGTTACGGAAGGTGTAAATCTTGCCTTAGTGTCTTAGTCAAAACTGGTTAGGTAATGGATGTCAAACAGGATGTTATTTCAGTAAATAGCTTGATTTGAGGTTCATTACCACTGAGTGATTGCATGTTATGATTTTGTGTACAGAAATACTCATACTTCTTTTCTGTTACCACACAAAGATACAGAAGGCTCTGTCAACACAGGAACCAAATTTGTGGGGTGGAGGCAATGGTGGTTTTGCTTTTTTCTGCATGACTACTCTTTTTTTTTTTTTTTTTTTTTTTTGTGTCGGCTCCCTGTTAAGTATTTCAATGAGTTTACTTACTATTATGCATATCCCAACTGTGTGGTGTGTACAGATGTCTGAGAACTGACTGAACAAACAAATGCTTGTTTCTGTTGAATTAATCTAAAAACTAACCACATTGCAGCAGGAACAGAAGTTGGGAAAATCTTGTCTCCCTGGAACTGAACTTTAGTATGCGTGCACACGTTACTGAGGGAGTGCAGAGGCTTTTGGTGAATATGATGTGTAAAGAAGAGGTTTAACACAAATTAAAAATGTGTCCGTTCCTGGTATTCTGACTGAGTGATGTTTTAATATGTGAAGCTGGAAATCCAAGTGGGTTTTGACTAAGATAGGATTGTTTGCTGCTACAATACCTGTAAACTTCGTAATAGGGTAACAGGGTTGTTTGCAGCATGTTAGCTTTTAGTCATCTTGGGTTTTGTGAAACTACTAGAAACTAGTATCTAGAAATTAGATCTGCTACTACAACTAGAGCATCCTCTACCTTCTGTCTGGCCCAGTGTAAGAGCATTTCTGTTGGCATAATTCCTTTCCTTGGGGTAGTTAACATATCTTGTATCAGTGTTGTGCTACCATAAGTGTCTAGTGTATTATGTCATTAAAATTTTTTTGTTTGAAAATACCATTTCTCTCCAAAATAGGAACTTTATTAGTAAAATGAAGTAATTGTTTAAGAATACTGACAAGGTTTGGTTGCATTCCAAGCCTTACAGGATTCATTATTTTGGTAAAAGTTTTCAAGGCTCTAAAGACATAAACATCATTTTGGTAGTACCACTTCTTTCACATATTTTTAGCTTTGTTTTGTGAAGAGGCTTGTGACTAGAAACACCTTCCTGAGACCAGGGAGTGGAATAGTGAGAATTACTATTGAGTAAATTCAAACAAACAAACAAACCCCACACTATTGAATAAAACTGAAAGGGAATTAAATAGTTTTGAGCTATCCTGTTACTTCTGTGACTACAACACACTGCTCTTAATGCAGCTGCGCCATGTCTAAGTGCAAAATACGGCCTTGATGAACTTGAATGCCTGAAATAAGAGGAATAAGAAAAAGGATGTTGAGGCTGTTATCTGTAGTAATTTCTCGCTGTCTTATTAGGCAGTTCCCACAGACTGTCCAACACTTTACCCCTCCTAATGTTCCCTTTAGCTTATGCCACTCCTTTGTTTCAGTTAAATCTTCACTAGCACTTTTGAACATGGTATTATAAGGAAAATGTAACCCTTGAAGATTTACATTTCTTGCTTGTACAATATATTCAGGTCATCTTAATGATTCAACCCCTGGTGTTTGCACATGGAAGGTTTAAAAACTGTTAGGCAATTATTTTCTTTCCTCAGTAAGATTCATACATCATGATTTCACTATTTTTGTCAGAACTACCTTAGTGAAGTTAACAAAAAAGGCAAGAAAACATTCATGCAGGGCTGGAAAAAATGTTATCACATCTTTGTCAATGTTAGCTGTTGAAAGCAAGGAGTGTACTAATAGTCCTTGTAGGCTTAACTTTATCTACCTACAGGCTGTGACAGTATTACAGTTTCTCTCTAGAAGATAGTTGGAGCCATTGCCTGCTGCATTTATTAAAAATAGGATGGGATTTTAATCTAGAGTATTTAGTAAGTTACATCGTACTTCAATGAAAAAGCGGAATTGAGAAGCACGTTTCTGTGTGCAGTTGCCTTCCGGTTTAGAATCACTAAAAAGTTACTACAATTTCCTATTGTATAGAAAATATCAGTTCAAGATATTTGATTCTGTGAGATACTCAAGTGCAATGAAGTAAATTTTCCTGACCTTCAAACCTCAGGAATACTATGAACTACTCTTGATCCAGTACACAGAGGATCACTTACAATGCCAGATAAGCTGTGTTTTGCATTACTTTCACAGGTGCAATAAAACATTTCCCCCCTTCTTCTATCTATGCTAATTTAAGTTGAAGAGAAGTCATAATCCTGAGTTTGCCATCAGTCTGTTGTTATTGAAATGGCTACCTGGTTCAGCACTAACTGAATTTAGGATATAAGATTAAGAAAGGAGAGAAATGAGTGTGTGAGAATCTTAGGCAGATTACTTTTTGATAACTAGAAAAAGCTTTGGGTGATGTCAAAGCAATCATACATTTTATATGACTGAGAAATGTGTTTTTGATACAACTGATTTGGGGGCACTCTTAGAATTGGAGTATAGCACGTGTGTCTCAATTGCCCAATATAACTGTCCGCAGTTATACTGCAATTGCAATATAATTATATTTATGCTATATATAGCACAAAGCTTGCTGGAACTAAGAAGTGGTAGTTACTAAGAAAAAGAGATACTGGATGTTTCCTATATTGTGCTTCTTGGCCACTATGTTGATAAAATTTCTGTGTTGGTAAAACCTTAAAACTTCTTCACAAAGTACAAAATAAGCCTCTTGTCATGAGAATTACCAGTTTTCTGTAAGCCAGGCAGTATGATCCTGAGTATTATAACCTACTCTTAAATAATGCCAAAATAATAATTCAAATCACTAGTATTATTAATTTTTGTATAAAGAGATGTAAAGGTATATTGGAATCTAATAATAACAAAATAACTATCAAAACAATAGTTGGAGATCAAATTATTATTTTATGAAACCTTTTTGTTACCATTGTTTGGATTCCCTCAGTTGCTCATCTTTCATTCTTCCTTTTTATGATTACTCCTGACATCTCACATGCACCTACATATGTACGCGCACACAAAGAATTGTTGAGGTTGGAAAGGACCTCTGGAAATCTTCCTGTCCGGCTCCCCTTAAAACAGGGTGAACTAGAACAGGTTGCTCAGGGCTGTGTGCAGTCAGGTTTTCTTTCCATAGCCCCAGGGCTGGAGACACCACAGCCTATTGTGGCAGCCTGTGCTGTGCTAGAACATCCTCATATAGAAAGTTTCTTCTTCTGTCTAAAGGGAACCTCCTGTGCTTCCTTCAGTTTGTGCCTGTTTCCTCTAGTCCTCTCATGGGGGCACCAGTGAGAAGAGCCTGGCTCAGGCTTCTTTACTCACCCCATAAGGTCTGTGTGTGTTTATATATATATATAAATACATACACATACATGCACAAGGATGAAATCCACCTTGAGCTTCCTTCTCCAGGCTGAATACTCCCATCTCTCTCAGCCTCTCCTCCTTCTATGTCACCTGCTCCAAGCCCTTTCATCTTCCTGGCCCTCTGGTGGACTCACACTGGCCTATCTGTGTCACCCTTTTTGCTAAGCACTGGACCCAGCCCTTCACTGTGTCTCACCAGGGCTGAGGAGGGGGGGTGGAATCACCTCCTTGGACCTGCTCTGCCTGATGCAGCTCCAGAGGCTGTTGGTCTGCTTTGCCATGGGGCACATCCCTGGCTCATGGACAGCTTGCTCCACAGATCCTTCTCTGGGGAGCTGCTTCCCACGCAGCTTGGACTGGTGCCTGGGCAGGACATGGCATTTCCTTTTGTAAAGCTGCATGAGGTGCCTATTTTCCCGTTTCCTGGGCCTGTCCTGCTCCCCTGGCGTGGCAGTGCCGCCAGCCAGCCTACCAGCCAGTCGTCCCTGCTCTATCACCTGCAAACTTGCTGAGAATTCAAAAGAATTGGCTCCACTATTTATTATAGAAATGCCTACTAAGAGCTAGCTTTTGATATCTCTAGGCACACTTAAAAAAATCCCGAGGGGTTTGATTACTTCTTGATCATGTTTGAGATGGAATCTGAGCAAAATGCTTCCCCTGCCCCCGCTCAGCACAACAAAGCTCAGAGATGAGTATGTCAAGACCCAGGGAGTAGGTTCTAAGTTAGGAGTAGGTTCTCACCAGTGCGGTATGTAAACTATGTATGAAGCATGTTTTCAGGACAGATTGGTTGAGAAGAGGGGAAATGTGCAATCTTTGGGTTGTTTGAAAGCCTTCAGTTTTGGGTAGCAGAGTTAGAGTTTGGGGGAGAATAGTGCCGAGTATTAAGTCTCCCACTGACTAGGCTGTTAAAAAGATGAGAACTTCAGGTAGGTAAGTGGGACTTAAACCAACTGATGACCTGTATACTGATTTCTATATTTTGGTAGTAGTCTTTGTGCTTTTGTGTTTAGCCTGAGACACAAAACGATTGTCAAGTTGCTTTCCATCTAGATGAAGGTGGCATTTTAAGTTAATCTGTAAGAGGCCATTGAATCACAGACCACGATTTGCTGTGTTTATGCTTGTGTTATTCTGCTAAATAATTAACGATAACGTTGGTGATGCTGTATGCTCAACACTACAAAGTTTAGGGAGGTTTTTATACAGACTGTCATATGAATTCCATATTATATCAGTATTCTAGAGATCTCCTTCAGTGTCAGTTACTTTGCTGTGGAAAAAAATGAATTGCTAATTATATATTTTTCCTCTAGTGAAAACTTTAGTAGTGAAAGCACAAAAATGGGACTGTCTATTTTAGTGTTCTTAAAAACTAAAAAAAAAAAAAAATTGTTGGGGAGAAGTGGTAAGTTTTCTTTCCTCCATCCAAGTGCAGGGAACATAGGCATAGGCAAAACAGCTGATGATGGAGTTGGCTTCTGCTGCAGCAATATGTTAACTATTTTCTTTGGCTGCATTTACACTGAATGCCATCCAGGGCAGTGGCTGTCCATCAAGTTATTGTGGCCACAATGATGCTTGTCTCAGTGGTCTCCATGCTTAGCTTGAATCAAGCCATTTGATCCAGCTCTTTTCAGTCTGGCCTTTGGCCCATGATTGAATACCAAGCTTTAACCAAACAATTGTATTTAGTACCCGTGTTTCAAGGCATGAGAGGGTGGTCAGGGCAGAACATAAGGTAGAGATTTAGATAGCTAAAACCAATAATTTACTTTCTTTGCTCTAATTTGAATGTCTCATATAGCTTTGTTATAAATTACAGCATTAAGGCTTCCTAAAATAGTAATTATGGATTCTAATGGGGAGGTGAAATCAAACTCTGATTTTATAAAATATAGTCAATAAAGATACACATCACTAAACAGATTGCTGGAGCAGACTCACTTCCCTATTACTGTTGTGCATACTTATACTAAAAAAATTACATTGGACAGGTGCATAAAGTTTTTGCCCTTTGAGTTCATGTTTGGGCTTCTTTTTGTTGTTTGTTTGTTTGTTTTTTAAATAAAAACCTTGGATCTCATTCAAATGTTTGAACAAATTTTACAGTTTCAGTGCCTTTCATGAAAAAAGAAAATCTGGGTTGCACTATGTGGGTGGTGGTGGAGTGTGACAAGGAGTTCCATTTAGGACAGAAAGAAGAGTGATGGGAGTGTTGTGAAGCCAGTGCAGATGGGTTCCACAGAAGGGTAGAGATCCTCCTGCTTTTTGAGTAATTCAGTTTGTAAGCTCAGGCCTGGCTAAGAAAAGTACTACGACCTTTGTCCCAGCCCTGATTTCCCTCTCCTTTCCCACCGAATGGGAGTGCACACAGGAGCGGGCAGCACACAGCGGCTGATGTGGTTGGGTGTGTGCTTACCCGAGTGTGTCAGGTTACTTGGCTGTTGGCAAGGACATAAATCCCAGAGTTTAACTCTGCTGCAGTGTCACAGTGAGGAAGACTGTCTTGGATTTGAGGAAGTAAGTGCAGTTGTGTATCAGTACCAGATTTTGTCCCCACAAATGGACTTGGTTCACAGTCGCATGATGAGATGAGAAGCAGCTCTATTGCATCAGTTTATCTTCCTCAATTTTTTTAAGAGGCGAAAACTGGAAGCTTGGTCTGTTAATTTCTTTTTCTCTGGGATCGTACTTACTAAGTAGTTGGGAAAGAGGATCTTAAAATAATCTAGATTATTAACATGTTAAGATTAAAACCTCAGAACTTGTTAAAATTATCTGTCTTGAGTTCACGTGTTCTTCATCCTGAGCCCATTGATCTTAAGTCTGCCTTCATGCGTAACAAATTCTTAAATAACTCATCAATTAAATAAACTTTTGGCCCAAGGAAATTACCCATTTGTACAACAGAAATCTATTAGTCATTCTGTGTTTATGCTGGAGTTAGCTTGAACTGTGTCCAAACATATCATTTTGTCTCCAAGTCTGGATTCCAACTCTGAATTACTAATAGTTTGTGGCTTTGAAACGTTGCCAGATGTTAGTACTTACAAAAGAAGCTCCTGTCAGTCTAAATTAAAACAGAAGATTCTCCTCTTTTCTGCTATGTAATTTTGAAGTTTTGTTTTCTAAGAACAAGGTAGTGGCATTTTTGTCTTAGAACTTTAAGCAGTGAACTGCTTTCCTAACTCCACTGCTAAATGTGTATGCTGGGACACAAATACACACACACACACACACACACACACACTAGCTGGCTAATGCATAGATCCTGTATAAGCTGGTGTAGCTAGTGAATGTGTGAAATAATGACTCACAAGAACACCTAGGAGGAAGGTACCAGGAGGTGACAGATCGGTCCTTATATACATGATCATGAAATAACAAAGCAGGGTGAATAATTACCTAATAGCAAACCTTCAGAGGAAAATAAAGGAGCTCTTTAACAAAGCTGAGTGTATGTTCACATTTGTATGGGGTTACTAACCCAGCTGAAGGGAACTACACTGAATTTATGCAGAACAGCAGCAGCATAAAGGCGTGCCTGTGAAATAACAGTCTTTGGATGCCACATGGGTTTTTGTTCCTTTATTACTGTGTGTTTGTGTTAGTTGTTCCAAACAACTTGTGGTATTTTCCCAAAAAGGAAGCATGCAACACCTAGTGTGTTGCTTTTCCAGCTTAGAGGAGCTACTGCTTTTAACTTACTTTCCTAAATATTGAATGTTATCATAAATTAATTGTCCGCTGCTGTATTAGCTGCATTTTCCAGGTTGACTCACTTCACTTCTTGACATTTTATTTATATTGTCTTACTGCTTGTCCTTTCCCTAGTGTGACGATGGATCCACTTACTGAAAGAAGAAATAAATTATTTTTACCTGTTAATTTTTCTTTGAAGAAGTGTGCTTCCTAATCCAGGCTTCCCTGGAAGACTTACAAAGTAAGAAGGATATGACTTTAAAATCCCCAGCTGTTCCTTTTTTTTTTGTGTGTGTGTGTGATTTTAATTTATTTTTACTTATTTTTAAATTAACCTAAACTATAATTTCTCATATAAAATTTCCTTTGGAGAAAAGACTCCTGAGACTTCACCAGCTGCTTTCTTTTGGACAGTCCCAGACAGAACATTTTGACACTGTTTTTGTTTCTCAGTAAAACATAAGATCGCTTACTTGTTTGTGTTAACAGTATTGGACTTGCTGCTTCAGAGAAAAGAAATTAAGTGTATCATTTCTTTTGTTAAATGACTGTGTCTTGTCTTTGGTTATGTTGGTTATCTCTACAAAATAAAATCTTTTTTTAGAAGTTTTTAGTGAAGTAAATTTTTGAGTGTAAACAACTGCTGAAATACCTTTTTACAGGTGACGTGTCTTGCCTGTGACAATAAATCAAATACCGTAGAACCTTTCTGGGACCTGTCCCTGGAGTTTCCCGAGAGGTACCACTGCAACGGCAAGGAGATGTCATCTCAGTATCCATGTCTGCTGACAGAAATGCTGGCCAAGTTTACAGAAACTGAAGCTTTGGAAGGAAAGATATATGCATGTGATCAGTGCAACAGTGAGTAAAGGCAGTATGTACTCATGTGTACATTCTCCGTATGAAATATAAACTGACAATGGAAGTATAGAGGGAAAGTACTGAAATTCTTAGAAGTATGTTGCAAACAAAGACCTTCTTATGTCCTGGTGTGGTCACCTGACAGCTGTTACCACCCAGAAGATTAAATAGTTCACAAGGTGTTTTGCAGTGTGATGCTTCTCTTAGATACAGTCTCATCACACACTAACAGGGTTTCTAATACTATCAGCTGAAGAGCTGAAGAAGCCATCAGCTTTTTAAATTAAGGTGACTAATGTAAGTGACCAAAAGTATTTTTTACTTGCATCATAAAATAATCCTCGTAAAATGACTCACAGAGTATATCCTTTTTAAGGAGGCATATACCATAGATATTTAGGTTTAGACAAATTTGTGGATAAATCTTAGACTGAAATACGGGGCTGTTACCAAGATTTGTGTTGTGTAACTGTGTGTTTGACCTCAGCAAAACGAAGGAAGTTTTCTTCTAAACCAGTTATACTCACAGAAGCTCAGAAGCAGCTTATGGTGTGTCGACTACCTCAGGTTCTCAGATTACACCTTAAACGGTTTAGGTAAGTAGTACCACAACAGAAAGTGTTGCAAACTGACAGATGCACTCCTGCTCTTCCATTGTTCCGGATCAATGTTTTTCAGCATCAGTTTCATCTCCCTCTGCTAGTATGATGAGAAATAGTTATTAGAAAATTCTTTTTCTTGTTTAATTTGACCATCAGTAAGATATGCTATAAATAGGTAATTAACTTTTTGGATTTCAGCTGCTTTAGTACCAAAATTATTTCATCTGTTTTTGGTCAAAACTACTAACCTTGCTGTGAACTCCATTGGTAAAAATTAATATTGTGATACCTTCAGGTAAAGTAAATGCTCATAGCCATGAATATACAAGCCTGGATTGTATTCAGTGGAAGTCCCAGGTGACCTTCATATAACCAAATATATGAATGCATTAGCCTGAGAGTAAGGAAACGGGCACTGCATCTCTGTGAACTCTTAGCCCACACATTGGTACAGTCTGTCCCTAATATAAAAGAAACTGATGAGAAGGAGATGGGATGAGAAATACCAATGAGGTAGAATAGGTGGGAAGTATGTCCTGCTCACAGACCTTAAGATGGATGTTTCAGAAGACAAGAATAATAAGTACCATAGACAGATTTAAAAAGGCCTTGAAATAAAGAAGTGAAAGAGGAAGCCTAGAAAAAAACGCTAGCATTTATTTTGCGCACAAAGCAATAGTGGAAGTATGTTATGTTAAAATATAATTCAGAATGCCATGTTCTTTCTTTGAAAAAAACGTAGGTTTTCATTTGATTTAACTTTCCAGGTGGTCAGGACGCAATCATCGTGAGAAGATCGGCGTACATGTTAGTTTTGACCAGATGCTAAACATGGAGCCTTACTGCTGCAGAGAATCCCTCAAGTCTCTCCTGCCTGACTGCTTCATCTATGACTTGTCTGCTGTGGTAATGCATCACGGGAAAGGATTTGGCTCAGGGCACTACACTGCCTACTGCTACAATTCAGAAGGAGGTGGGAATCAGCTGTGAAATAGGGGGTGTGGGAGAAAGGGGTGTTTGTAATTCTAAACTGGCAAGGTTACTGTTTTTTCTCGAAAGGAAAGGGGAGCCACTTGTAGCTGAACTGCCTAGAATGAGAATTGCAGTTCTGTAGACCAACAGCTCAATTTTTGTATTGGCTTGTTAAATGTGTTCCGGTTATAAACTCTCTTGTCAATCTGAGGAAGCTAAGCTGGGCTTTTAAAACAGAGGCAAATAAACTAGATCAACTGAAGCAGTTTACTATTTGTACACAACTCATTAAATGGGACTGAACACTAATATAATGGCAATAACTTCTAATCAGTGTCCTCATTACCTTTTTTTTGTGTGTATTTCCTCACTGTAGGATTTTGGGTACACTGCAATGATTCCAAACTCAACATGTGCACTATGGAAGAAGTATGCAAGGCTCAAGCCTACATTTTGTTTTACAGTCAACGACTTACTCAGGCAAATGGACATGGTAAAGTACCATGTCCTAGCACAGCTGAAAGTCAGCAGCACACAGAATTAGCTGGCTGTTCTGTGGACAACAGCAGCAGCTAATCCAAAGCCAGTCAACTGTGTGTATGGTAAAGGTTTGAATTGTTGTAACTATGTATTTGTAATGAAAGTACAATATTGTACTTTTTCAATGTTTATATACTTTTGTATTAGTTGAAAGTACTCTTTACAATGGTTAGTAAAAGGTTTATTGACAGTAAGTAACTTTGTAAGAACCTAGAATTTCAATACAGCTATTTTTTTAAGGAAAAGATTGCTATGTGCATTTAACTTTTACCTCAGGCTATTTTTTTAAGCTGGTTTTGTATTTTGATAATATTTTTGAATTGGTTTAGAAAACTTACTTTCAATGGACAATTGATATTTCTCTGGTTAATTTTCTGTATATGCTTGTGTACATTTTATAGTATAGTTCTAATGATACCGTGATTCTTACTGTCTTGCAGGAATTGCTACTAGGACTTAGAATACTGACATTCACCAGCAAGGAATGTTAAACATGTCAGATAGTAACTGAATTTTTGTAGGCAACTTTCTGTGAAATTATTTTGCAATCTTCAGAGGAGCTATACTAAAGATACATTGATAGAATTTCTTAAAATCTGAAATTGAGGAAATAGAGCATGAACTTATTTTCATGTAAATATGTAAGGGGAGTGTTTAATAACACAAGAACGTATCTTTACCAAGACTTCCATGTTTTAGCCTTAACAAGCCTTCAACTTAAAACTCAAGTGCCAAATTCAAAGTACTAACTTTGACAACTAGGGGCTTTTTAATCCAGTAACTTAAAAAGCCTTCTTAAACAAACAAACAAAAAACTCAATAACCCCCAAACAACACACCCACACTCACCCCACTGTCACTGCTACACGAACATTAGCATCCCTTTCTTGAACTGGACAGGCTTACTTAAAGCTGTAGCAAGCATTGTCTGTCTCAGTCATCTCTTAACACCAACAGCTGATGAAAAGAAGCTGTAATGTTTGCATTAAAGCAATTTCAGTCTGACTGGTTTCGTTACCTACAACTGCTGTACCTTCTACTACACGGTCCTACCACTAGCATTAACAGAGCTGTGCATTGAGGAGAATTTAACAAGCAGGAATTATCAATCCTCCACAGACAGTAGTTAATGCCAGTTAAATTTTAATTGTGAAGTTACTTTGCGTAAATCCTATGCAAATTGTTACCTCATCTTCTGCAAAGTTTATACCTCAATAAAATGCCTTGATGTGGAAAGAAAACCATGTGTGTACTGGAATTAGTTCCTACATTATCATTACATTTTTTAAAATTATTTTTGGATTTTGTCTAACATGGGTCAAGACGTTAACTATACAACTGCTTTGGCCATCTGTCACTGATTTAACAGCTGCTTTTATTAATGACCTTTGTTATCATTTCTGTTTCTGAAAGATGCCATATTATAGCAAGCACATAGCAGCCTCAGATCTCAAAAGTCTTTATCTTGTGCTCACCCTAATTAAGTATGCAAAGACAGTTTTGCTCTTTTTTTTTTTAAGCCAAAGGCCACCTGCTGAAATAAGATAATCTGACGAATGTCCTTGTTATGGCTGTGCTGTCTTTTAGATACTTTCCTTCTCTGCTGTCCTTTCTGGTGAGGAAATGAATGTAATTTAAACACTTCTATTTACAGGTAGTTCAGAAATAAAGAAGGAAGAGGAAAGAGTCATGCTAATTGCCTGTCAGGCTTCTGATGCTTTTTCTTCCCCCAGGATCATCTCTCCCCTATACATAGGGGTCCTAAGAGACTCAAGCATTAATGGAAGAGTCTGTCTTTGGACTTGCAGAGAACAACATGGGTGTGAGAGTTCCTTAGTCTCAGTCATCACCATTAAGCACATACTCAAGTCTCTCAGAATGAATCTTATCCTGCCGTCTTTACTAGGATTGCCTAGGCTATGCCTACAGCTATTCCCCCACATTTGCTTTGACTGCAGCAAACTTACTAAGGCTCAAGGCTTTCTCTCAAAGACATCGTTAGCTCTGCATAAGCAAATTCTGTTTTCTTCCCATTGGTGCTCTCTTGGGTCAAACAACAGAAGGGAAGGAGAAAGGAGAGCATTCTAGTCCTACTCCAAGAAGTGGGGAAAATAGCTATGGTTAGTGCAGTCCAGCACAAGGATGAGCTAATTCATGTGCTCTTCTCAACAGCTTGTGCTTCAGTTCTTAATACTTACTAGTTCATGTAACTAGCTCCACACCCTTTAACTAGAGCAAGGCATAAGCACAGCATGAGTCTACATTTAAAACAGAGCTCCAGCTGGAGCCAAAGAAATGGCAAAGTTGAGGACCAGTGGAAAAAAATGAGCAGAAATACCATAGCTAGCACAAAAACCTACAACCTGCTGTATGTCTTCTGCAACCAGACAGGTATTGAACAAAGCCACCCACACATTTTAGCAGCAGCTGTTCCTGGGGTCAGGCTTCCACAACACACTTGGAGTTCTGCAGAGCAGTACCACTAAGGGTCCAACAACTCAGCAGCTGTATCAGCAACGAGGATAGAATTAGGTGGAAGGGTCTGTTATATTGTAAGAGACCCTCTTTTATCAGGAGGAGCTAGTCTGATAGCCAGGTTACTTGAGTTAAAGACTAGTTGTGTGAAGGCACCTCAGGAGTCTGTAATTCTTGTCTCCTCTACTTTCCATCTTCATTTTAATTGAGAAAAACAGGTTCAGGTCAAAGGTTGAGCTGCAGCCCTCCCTTTCTAAGAGGTGTCTCCACACAAATACTTGCTACCTGGTTGCCTGCAGTTCCATAAGCTGCCCTTGCTGAATTTCCTCTCCTTGCATGAACCCTCAATCTTTGTAGGAACTTGGAAAAGCAGCTGTGTAGTAATTATTTTAAATGAAGTGTTCAGGAACATCTCTCTCTCACACACAGAGCAGTCCTCCATGAGTAGTAATTTGGCAGCCAATCACAGTCTGAACATGAACCCAGAGTCTCTCTCAAGATAAAAATGTTACCAGTAATTACAGATTTATATGCATTTATGAGATCAGTTGCTGACTCCCTTCCTTAGAGAGGCTGGATTTGAACCCAGATACCCAAGGGAATTGGTAGTGTGTGCACCTTAACTAGTTACCTTCCAGGTACTTTTGAGTGGAGCGCACAAAATTGTCAAGAGTGGAATGGGGCTCGAGATGACAGAGTCCAGCTCCCCTTAAAACAGGGTGAACCACAACAGGTTGCTCAGAGCTGTGTGCAGTCAGGTTTTCTTTCCATAGCCCCAGGGCTGGAGACACAACAGCCTCTTGTGGCAGCCTGTGCCAGTGCTAGAGCATCCTCAGAGTAAAACCAGCTTCTGTCTAAAGGGAACCTCCTGTGCTTCATTCAGTTTGCGCCTGTTCTTATAAATTCTTATAAAATGACAACCTGCTTCAAAGCATGCCATGCTTTTCTCAAGTTACATGGTCTTTATCTCTAAACACACCTTTGTAGAACCATTTGGCAAAAGCATTATTCCGTCAGTGACTGAGGAAAATATACTGACCACCTTCAATTCTGAGCAGCTGATTGATGTTCCACAGAATTCCGAGTACCAACAAGTTGGAAGTGCATAATCCTGGGAAATTACTGACTATGAGAAGCCTTACTCTCTTCTTCCTGTAAAAAAATTTTTGAAGTAACTAGGATTTGGCAAAGTTCTTCTGTCAAATGAACAAATTCCATGTCACATCATTAAGTTTCCATACCATCTTACTCTGGTTTTGTACTGTTCTGCAGTACAGGTATTGTTTTGATACACTAGAGTGACCATGACACAGTGATGTTGGAAAACACAACAGCAGTTTTCTCACTATAACAGCAACAACTACTACCCCAATACCCTATTTCAGCCTCCTCCTTGAAAAGTTTTACTCACCCTTAAAACACCATCTCCTTTGCAAGCCAGGTGGCTGCACAGCAGCTTCCACAAAGCTAGTGCTGGAATTAGTTCATTATTTCACAAGCTAGAGTCTGAAGTATGACAGTACATTCATGCACATATTCCTTACAAATGCTACTTAGTACCAAGTTTACTTCCATTTTTTAATAAAATTTATTTTTTAATAAAATCTGCCACTGAAAAAAGAAAACCCTGATCTTTCGTGGAAGGTGGCATTTCTTAGCCAAAACGTGAAGTGCAAAACTCCAAGAAAATCTACCATCAATGCACAAGCAGAAAAAAAGTTTTAAAAAGGAAACCTGTGACTCTCAATACTACTACCTTTTTAATAAAAGCAGCAGAATCTGGCCTCTAGGTGGAAAGCCCCTGTAGTTTTAACAAGTTTTTTTATTTTATTTTCCACAAAGTGCCCACGCTACAGCAGCTTTCAGAAACAAAGATGACCAAACCCATCCCTCCAAAGACTTCTACTTCATGGCTGGCTGTGTTTATACCCACCAGCCCTGTCTTACCCACATCTAAGGGGAAAAGTATGTTTGAGTCTAAAATTATTCTCCTGGTTAGGAAAATCTTAGGCCATACCTTCATCAAAATGACACATCACACGAGGTCAAGCTGAATGTGCTCTGATGATGTGTCTCACAAGGTCTGCATGAAAGAAAAACCCTGTAAAGGAGGTTCTGAACTCTGGCATCTAAAAAAAACATCACCATTTCTGGTGCTGCACATACAAGAAACATGATGATCCCTATCTTCTAGGTATTTGAAAACAGACTGAAACTTCTGGCTCAAAAGTCTTTTGATAAACTTTTGATTTTGTCAAGTGGCAAGACAGCACAGTCCAAGTATCAGACAGCACGGCCAGGACTCTGTAACTAGCACTTAGAGCAACAGAAAAGGGCAGCCTGAAGAGCATGAAAGCAGTAGGAAACTTATTTCAAGGAGATAGAGTAAGGGCTTGCCTTCTATACCACCAAGTGTGAATGCAGGAGGGCCAGCAGCACAGGAAACTTGTATCCAGATACCCCCAATTAAATTTAATGGCAACAAATAATCATCATGCTCTGCAGGTACTTATCTGAGGCATTTCCTCTACAATTTGTTACACATGATTATGGGCTTCCACATGTGAATTTGCAGCTAGTGAAGTTACAAAGTTAAAATAGGCCACAGTCCAAATTAGCTCTGCCAGTCTGGGTCTTCCTCTTATGTTCAGGTAAAAGAACAGACAAAGGGAGGAAAGCACATTCATTGGTCTGTTAGAACTAAGTATGTTTGAACTAACCATCAGTGAAATTAAAAAAGCCCTAAGCTGTAGAAACAATATCCAGTGCCACTGAGCTACTACTAACAGACTCTTTCTAGAGAGAAAAGTCTGGAAACAGAAAATAAGCAGCCAAGAAGTGTAGCAGATTTGTCATATTTGTTTCTAGCAGAATTTGTAGTAACCAGACTTGTTACAAAAACAGGTGAGCTGGAAGCCATCCATTCTACAAGAACCTGCTTGTATCATGTCAAGAGTTGCATAAGCAGTATGGTCTTGGTCACATAAATAAAAACAGAAGCAGCTAATGCACCCAGCAACCCTGCTCACAGATTCTTTTGAGTGTAAGCTTTTACTCTGCAATGTAAAAGCATGTACACCAGCTACTGTTTGTTTGGAGCTGACACACATGACCACACAGCTGAATAAATTACTTAAAATTGCTTGGATGCCAAGATTCCCAAACTGCAACAACAGCAATATCCTATTTAATACATTTCTACAAGTTTAAACAGTACTGAGTTTAAACAATACTTAAAATCAGGGGAAAAAAATACCAGTGTCTATTATTTTTAAACTGTAGGCAGTACTAACACTGCTCCCCTCTAAACTGCAGCTCACATACTCAGGTTTTAAAGCAAAAAATGCAGCTTTTACCCAAAGTCAGAGAAAGAAAGAAATAACTGGTATTTCTAAATTAGTAAGAACTCTTTTATAAAGAGACACAGGCTATTAAGAAGCAGGTGAAGTGTCTCGGTTCCCCAAGCGGTTACGTTTAAGGCATTACTACAGATCTATTAACAAAGCTGTCATTTTTATCACCAGTAACTATTTAAAATTTTAATACGCAAGTCATGAGGTAAACATACAGCACTGGAAGACATATTTGCATCTAGGCCTGAAGAGCCATTGGACTTAATTTACCTTTACGAATGAAATTCAACATTGCACTCAAGAGTGCATTCAACTCATTGCACTCCAGATTAGCTTGCCTGTATGAAATAACTTTTAACACTCCAAAATAAACTCATGTTTTTGTTATCGCTATCACTTGTCCAGTTAAAGAGACTGGGAATCACATGAAATTTGACTCCATGCAAGAGGGCACATCAGTGGCAAAGATTATGTAGGGATATGTACTAAAATACGCAGCTGACTTCAGCCCAGTAAAAGCAGCAGAGACCACCAGATGCATCTGACATGTTCTAGTACAGCTGAATTGAAACTGAAGCCTGGCACACTCAAAAACACACCACACACCTTTACTGAAGTCGTCACATTTTGTCCCATAAAGTGTCAATGACTTATTGCCCTGTGTGCCAGCCCTGACAAAGATATTTAAACAAGTCCTGGGAGGCCAAATTTCACATGAAGGGTAAGACAGGTGCAGTTTCAACACAAGAAATGGCAACTCAAGTTTGTAAAATATTTAATAGAGCAGTTTCCCAGTGGACTCCTGACCAGAATCATAACCAGACTTCTAAAAAGTATATATATTTTTAGATTTGAAAATTTGTCTTTATTTTTTACAAAATGGATTCCAGGAAGTTTAAAAGGCAATATCATAGAGGACTGGGGTGCAGAAATCAGGTGTAGTCATTCAAAGCATTCAAGTAGGAATATGGTCATATAAATATTTGAAAAGCATCTTTTATCATAAATGTTCAGAACAAAATGTATAACTCATTCCAAACTAAAAGTTGAGCTTTATAGCATGTATTTCCCTGAACAGAAAAAATAAGTAACTTTCGAAATATTTCTAAAGGCCTGAAAGCTTTTTCCCATGGTTAGTTACAATTAGAAGACTTGCCTTAGATTAAATTCCTTCCTTTCCAAATATGGAAAGTATTAACATCAGTCCACTGTTAAAACAGACAATATGTTGCAAATTAATTCTGGTATAGTATGTTCCAACAAAGCCTAGAGTATAAAGGTGCTGAGGTGGCTTTGAGTTTAGTAGTCATCTCCTCTGCTGACAACCTCCTTGCAGGTGGGGCGCAGCAGGATGGTGTGCTCGAACTGCGCCGTGTAGGAGCCTTTGATGTCGCACAGGGGCGGGTACGGATCCACGATGCCCAGGTCGCACAGGTTCTTCAGTGCCATCAGGTATTTACTCTCTCCCAGGCGATCCAGCCACCGGCGGCAGAAGGCAAGAGTACCAAAGTTTTCATTGATAACATTTAGCAAGTGTTTCGCTCTTGGAAGCCTGGAAGACAGAAACAACGCAAGAACACATTTGAGAAGAAAAGTATCACAAGCAAGCATTCACCACAAGAATGAAGCACACCAATTAAGAAGAGGGTTAGACTGCAAGGTCTTTTCAGGCTGCTCAGTTTTGGGGTGTCTTTCTATATCAATTAGATGTTCTCTTCCCAAAAAGAAGTCCATTTCCCTTCTGCAAATAGATATCCTTCAAAATAGATTATGAATGTATCTGCATCTAACTGTGCAAATAAAACTAAACCTAGGGACAGAAGTCATTCTCTTAAGTAATAAAAGGCCCTTTCATTTTATCAAGAAAAACAGACTTTTTCCTGATCCAAAGTGGTTAATAATCTGAACTTCTGTGTAATTTTGGCATAAGCCCGGTGGTTTAAAATGCTGAGTTTTGAATTCTGAAGTCAAATACTTGGTAAGCTTTTTATTCATACTTCTTAGAGTATATAGGCAGAAAAATTACGTACATATAGATCTACCAAAAACTAAGCTTTTTTCCAATCATAAGTTCCTTTGCAATTCTTAGGCTAATTCTTCCCATCCCACCTCTTTCACCTTCCTAGTTTGTGCTGTGGAAAAGCATGTCTGCCTGCTGTGTTTCTAAGCAGAGTAGCCTTTGCTTTAGAAAACATGCTGCGCTCCTAGAAATGCCAAAATGCAATCCCAGTGACACTGAAAATTAGTAACTATTTCATTTTATAGCAATACACTAAAACAAGAACTTAAAACTCACAAAATATCCATAAAAAAACAGATGACGTGAATAGCCTGATATATTCTGGGAACGGCAGTAATACAAAGATTGTGGCACACAACCACAGTACAGATGTTGGTTAAAAAAATGCTACACATTTAATATACAGATGAACACACAAGCATAACCTATATAGTATTAATTATAAAAAATAATAATAGTAGGAAGATTGTTAAAAAAAAATTAAATTCCGAAAACATAGTATTTTCTCCATTTCCAGATTCTTTAGAATAATTCGATATTGTTCCAGATTTACAATCGGAGCGTATTTTATAACAAGAATATTGCTAACACCCCCCTTTGAGTCCTCTGACAGACCTATTAATTAGTGAAGAGAATATACTGTATCAAATTTGAACCTGAGAGTGTGACAGCTCTAGCATAATACACCAGCAAAACCCAATAAAATCCAACCTTATTGGGACATGTCCAACATCAAAGTTCTTCATATAATGAGAACACTCCATATCATCATGAACAACGCCTTTTCCTGTGCTCCCGAACGTTTCTATGGCATACACTTCACCTTCCTAAGGAGAGAAAAAAGGAACATGTCACAATGTGAAAATAAATGACACTGGACCATTCTGATACAACCATCTCAGTCTTACAACTTCTGAATACAAGTAAGTACGTGTGAATAGATTCAAGCACCAAATCAATGCTGAAAGAAATTCCACCTGGAGATTTCACACAGTAAAGTTACAGACGTCTCCAAATCATCAACTATTTATATCAGTACCATTTTATTTGTTTCAAGTCAGAAGTATCAGCACATTTCTACTCACAAATTCTCAAAGTTAAAACACTGTCAATGCATACATCTCACACAGCTAAGAAACTACATCTGCTAACTGGAAGTACTTCTCCTTTGCTATTCAGATAGAAGTCGTAGCAAACGTACAGTTTAGACATAGCAAATAGATGTTGATTACAGAGACTTACTGCACTTAAGAACTGTCTGCCCAATTTCTGAAAGAATTTTTTGGTAAACAGCTGCTAGTATATACCCTTAACCTGCTCATTTCCACTCCACGAGATGAATTTCTTCAAGAAATGGAGGTGATATATATCTGCAAGGGCATTATCAAAATTCTAGCCAAGAATAACTGAAATGCCATTATACAAACTCATTTCTGCCAAGTACATTCACACATCCTCAATGGCAGGACTGTGAAAGGAACTTACCAAGACTTAACAGTGACAGACACCATGAGCTAGGTTTTTCAGTTTATTAAGCTACTTCGAAAGTCACAACCCCAAAATAAGAAGCCATAAGAAAAGCAGTAACACAGGCTTCAAATTCAAGACAAACTCTTGAAGATGCCCTTGAACTTACTCATTACAAAAACACAAACCCACAAAACCCCACACACAATGCCACCACGAAGCTCACTTTACACCCACTATTCCCGAATAAGGATCATCAGAGGCTGTATTTCTCTCAGTCACAAAAATCTCACTGGACTGCAGTCTGATGCTATAATTAGCACAGTACAGTAAGAGCTTGGCTATGCTCCACATTCTTCATCAGCAAAACTCACTGTGTTTAATGATGTAGGATTGTGTCCTAAGTAACCTATAGAAGCTGAAGAAATTAAAAAAATCTTTTCTCCCTAGTGTCTCAATATTCAATTAAAACAATCTCAAAGCTCTGAAATCTTTAAGTAGTATTTGCTTAAAGAGCACTTAAGTTTCATACTAGTAATATACTGATAATGGACGATAAAACCAAGTACTATTCCCTAAGCCTAACCAAGAAAAACACACAAGTTTTCTATCTTCCTTTTCCAATACTCTTAATCCATTTGCACAGTCCTATAGGTAAGACGACAGTTAAAACTTCGTCTTTTTGCTCACATCATAGATCAACAACGATGATTAAAGTCTGGGTGATGAGTGTAAGCTTGCCTCAAAAAAACAATCCTGTGCAGACCACACCTGTGCCTATTCGGCTCTTATAAGTCTGATGTACCCTGATAGGCTTAGTGGTGCCCATTAGTGATCAGGCTTAGAGTGAAATTAAAAGCTTCTTATCTCGTTACCAATCTCTTAAATAAGGCTTCTTATCTTGTTAGAACACAAGCTTACATCAAAATGGTGACTAAATCTCAGGTTGCATGCTTAAATACTGCCTTTACAATTGGTAGTTTGTCACATCATGTACAGTAATTTCTTTTCCCCTGCTCCAAAACGCTATTAAAACCAACATCTTTGATCTAGCCTCTCCCATTAACTAGAAATACACTTAATTATTTTGTATCTGCAAAGAAAAACAGCACTGGAGGCTTTTCCAGAAAGATACTATATCTAACAGTACTCACAAAAAGTCATCCAAAGCTACACTACAGACATATTTATCAAGAATTACCCAAGCAAGAGAAGACTGAATTACAGCGAGAACAAACAAGTGTGAATGATTTCCAAGTCCAAACAAACACCTTTCAGGAAAACTAGTTTCCTGAACTCCAGATCACTGCAAAATATAAATTCCTGTCCTTTTCTGTGCTCCTGAGTGTAGCATTCCAACACTGCATTTAAATAATGAATACACATTAAGAAATAAATATGCAAGAGTTTCTGCAAGCATCACTAAGGCCATCTGGATTTCAAGGGTGGTGGGATTCTTTTCTTTTTTTTTTTTTTTTTTTTTAAATAGCAGAGTTCCAAGGCTTCAATTTCTGAAAGTGTTAGATATCCGAACACTCCAGCACTAAATGGAGAAGCCACGGAGATGAAACATTACTCCTTTACAGGAACACTACCAAGTGCAGCAATTTTTCTGCGGCTGCAATTATCCACCAGGATCGCAAATACTACACATTTAAAGTGCACAGCAAATACTACTCTTGCAGTGACAGCTGGGGAAACTTCACAGTTAAGGTTTAAGAACTTAATTTACCTCCATTCTTGTGGCTTCTCCTCCTTTCACAATGGGCACCGTTTTTCCAGCATGTATCCTATATGGTCCGATCGAGTGTCCATTCAAATTGCGAATTGGCTTCACTTTTGAAGAAAACATTAATGTTACAGGCAACTTCTTAACAAATGTTAAACCCTTTAAGGCAATTCTGTATGTTAGCCCATATTGAAAGTTCAATAGTGACTCATCGTACTGCAGAGGAACTAAACACAAAACTGTCCACACATCTTGCACAAACACCAGCCAAGATAGAAGTCGGTTCTGTACGATATAGAAAAACTTCATTATTAAAGACTAGCAACTCCAACAGTAACAAAAGCAGATTAAGAAAGCCAAACGGCAGGTATCAAATTAACTCTACAGTTTGAAACAGTCGTTTAGCCTCCATCTTATCTGTTAAAGATACAGTACTTGGAAGGATAAGCCAAGAACATTTCTCCAGAGGAATGGCAAGCCAGGCAAAAACACATGTTTATGCAAGATGCACACCATCCTTCTAGTACAGAGGTCTTCTCAGTATCACACAAATAAATCAATATTTGTACAAATATATAAACATACACACACTTTAAAAAACAACTATCCTTATATACAGAGAAGAACTTGCCTTGGTATGTTTTGCCATCAATTTCAACCTCGTAAGACTCCATAACTTCTTGTATGGCCTCCCCCACATCACACAGACGTACATCTATTCCAGCACACTGAAAATAAAGTGCAAATATAAATGGAAAATAATCACAAAGTTTACTGTAAAAGACTTTGTAAATGACTTACATAGTGAACATACCTTTATTCCAGTATTTGTGGCATCCTTTACAGCTTGTAATAGTCTGTCATATTTTGGATTGAATGTGACTGTAAAAGCACAGTCAATAATACGACCTGAAATCAGCAGAAGTTAATTAGCTTCACAGCCTTTGCAATGAAGAAGGTTCTCAAAGTTTTAATTCATAAATGAAAACTAACCACTAATGTGTGTCCCAAAATCTATTTTGCAAATATCATTGTATTGCAGGACTGTTGGATCTCCAGCATTGGGAGTGTAGTGGGCAGCACAATTATTCAGAGAACACCCAGTAGGAAATGCAAGACCTGCATTTAAACCATTCTCCTTTATCAGCTTACGTGAGCAGTCTTCTAGCTTTTCACTAAATGGCACAGGGAGAAGAAAAAAAAAGAACAGTTGTCATTAGTATTTCTTATGATTACTTCAAATAAATCAACACAAGCACAAAAACTCAGACAAATATTTAAACAAATGTTTTAACGTGAAATCTTAAAACTATCTGTATGCTAAGCAGACAGACACTCTAGGCTGCAAAACATAGGTACAACCTAACATCCTCAGTTCTTTGCCTTGTTCCTTCTACCCTTTCTTAGGCAAAACTGAGTACTTCTCTAGCATTTTTTCTCTAAATTTAAAATATTCATCCTTTACAAGCTACATTTTACCCGCTCTTCCTGAGCAGCAAAGATTGAAAAACTAAAGTTTACTAAAATTAAATGCATTCTTTACAATTTCTGGGACTTAAAAGGAGAGGGAAAAAAAAAAAGGCCTCTCATTTACTAAAAAAGCCTAATTAAAGAAAGGACCCTTTTCTTACTCAATTGAGCAGTAACTGTGATAAAATAAAACCTCATGAGACTAGCATTTGTTCTTGGGTTTTGCCTACTCTCAAGCTGCTAGCTAGCTACTTGCTAGATGCAAAGTTACAGATACGTGTCCACCACTGGTGCATTCTCCTGCAGTGTCAGTGAAGGATGCAAACTGACAGATTTGTTTCACCCAGTCTAGTGATTATTAGAGTAGCTGCCTTTCTTTTACTTTTCCTGATTGTATATTACTTCTTTCTGTTATCCTTGCACAGTTACCTTGGGGATCAGCTCTGATTAGCTTTCTTACTATCCTACTCTTGTCAGCACAGTCCTCAGTCACACCAGGCTGAAAGCACCTGATTTTGGAAGCTAAACTGTTCTGGATCAGTGCAGTACTTGGACAGTAGACATTCACTCTAGATAAACTGAAGGACAGAAAAAGTAATAGTTGGAAGAGTCACAAAAATCAGTCCAGGGTAATTATGTCTTTAAATCAAACTTAATTAAATTCATGTTCATCTTAATCCGTTTGCTCAGCTATTTTTTATTAACTGGGAACAATAAACCCCCCCTCACTGTGTTTCCACCAGAAACATCAGCTAATGAAGGCTAAACACAGTGCAAACCTCCCTGCCCTGGACTGAACACATAGCCATGCTGTTTGGATGCCTGGTTGCCCACTCCCAGCCGCAGACTGCACCTGCACTGTCCACATGGCACGTCACCGACAATTCTGGCAAACGCCAGGACGTGCTACTGCTGCTTCTCTCTGCATCGCTGCAGAACTCATGCAAGAGCAGCAAAGGCACTCAAATTTAAATGAAGCATATAATCAAAGTAAGTGAACATAATGGAAAGCTTAGTTTAAATTTCAGTATGATCCCAGGCCCTGCAAAACTGCATAAGCTAAAAATATAAGAGGAAACTTGGAGGAAATAATTGGCAATGCTGGCTGTGTACTTCAAACAGAAATCTTCCCAACACTCATGACACAGTGAATTAAGCACACAAAGCTGAGACTAAATCTCTCGCCCTCTGGAGAATGAAGAAAAATCTACAGCAGAGGTGTTTGAGAAGATGTGTGTCCTCACCAGATTTCTATCATGGTCATTCCAGGTTTTATCCAGCTCATAACATATTTCCTCACTTGTCTGTGTGCCTCTGCAGCCTCCCTAAAATCATTCCAGATTTCCTCACTGGCTTGGTCTAGTGCCTTCTTTTCTTCACTAGTTGTTCTCCAAGCAGCAGTTCGCCTTGAAAATAAAAGAAGAGTTTCAAACAAGTTAATCACAGCAGTCATTACAACTTCTGTCTAAAGCCTGCAAGTGTTTATTAACCAGTCCAGTCTACATTCCCCTGGGCAACAGAAAAGATCCTGATTTACACAATTATCAGAATAAAGGAAGTCTACTAAAAAAAAATTTATCAGCACCACAGACTGGCACCTGAGAAGGGCAGTAACATCTTACAAAAAGCCCAGATAAAAAGTGTGCCTGAAGGATGCATACCATCTTCAAAAAGACAGAACAGGTATATAAAATTCATATGAATGCCTGCAACTCTACCTTGAGTTTAGCAGGGGAAAAAAACTGCAACAGACTCTGCTCATGCGAAAAGTTAATTTTTTTCACAATCCTACTCATTCAGACAGCACTTTTCCTGTGTAGAGAAGAATCTCAGCACTGTACTGTGGCTGCTTGGCCCTAAAACTGTTACAGAGAAAAACTCCTTCAAAGCTCCAGAGCTTGCAGTTCCAGTATTACTTTCTCTCATCCTCAGAATATTTAGGTAATAACACCTAACACAGTGCATGGTAACTATGAAACATGCCAAGATGTTATTTCTAAATTGGCTGGATCATGAATTAACATTTGTTCCAGGAGAACACCACTCATTCTGGCTCTTTGGTAGGTTCATAGAACAAATACAAGAATATTTTTCAATACAGGTCTAAATATAAGATTAATTTTGAATATATTTTCCACTATGCAAGAGACCCATACAACTAAGGTTTCACGAAAGCAAACAATAAAGCAATTTAAGCACTTCAGCAGCTGTCAGGATTTAACTAAAAGACTTCTCTTCTGACTACCCTTCAAATGGAGAAGCTGCAGCCTTGCAATGATGCAAAAATCTCTAGTGATAACTCAGAGAACTCTGCACATGTTATGCAGGAAAAAAAATTACTAAAACCAATACACAGCTACACACATGTTGGTAGGTGGGTCTTAAAAGAAAATGGATGATGGACAAGGTGGACCAAAGATGCTGAAATATGCCAAAGTCTCCAAATTTAGAAATTAACTTTTACCTTTATGCAAGGAAGTTGGTTCTAAGCAAACAACATGAATATGCAGATAGTAAAGGACTAGTTGTTGAAATCCAAAGGTGTAGCTTCTTACCTGTTTCATAAACATGTAACTTAGCTCCACTCTAAGAATTTCCTTTACAGCCAAAAAACAGACAGGAGTGAGCCAAGAGACTATGCCCTGCAATTTTGCTGCATTTTGAACTAAGTATATATGCATAAATATATAAGTATATATATTTATACTAAGTATTTAAGCAGAGTTGAGAAGATAAAGAAGGATAACAGGCTATTCCATAAAATATGGCTCAGAATGATCAGATGATCTGAAATATTTTGAGGCCTTTTGCTTGTTTCCCCTGAACTTCCTGCCCCTTTTCAGATAAAGTAACGACAGTGCAAAGAAGAAATCTGACTTTTACCTTTCAGAGCAGTTTTCTTGCTCCAGCAGCAAGCATCACACATCGTACTCTCAGAATTTGCCCTTAACTCCAGCAAATTCTACAAAAAAACCCAAAGCAACAGGCTGTAACACCTGGGCCACTCACTGCCACTTGAAAACTGGACTACTGCCAGCACAGTAGTCACAGGGAAAAGGTGCACTGCAGAAGAACAGTGGGAAGGGAGACTTGAGGGTCTTTTCAGACTGCTCTGGATTCCAGTAGTGAACACCCTCTGGCAGCAAGAACTGCTGACAGAGTCTGGGCAGCTGCTCTGCCATCTGTCACAGACCTGAGTGCAAACTCCAGCAAACTGGCAGGAAGCCCTCCTCCCTCTGTCCTACTGTACTTCAGCATATGGTCACTTCATGCAAGTCACCTGGGGGACAAGGCAGCCTCTACATTTCAAAATACTGTATCAGAACCACAGCATTTTGCTGCTGAAGCTGCACTACTGTCACCCAGGAGCTCAGGAAGGGAGGCAAGAAATCCTGCTTGGGCCTAAGCACTTCAGGACGTGTGAAAAATCAACTGAGCAAATGAAGGCCTCACACCAAACATCAAGTCCTTTGACAGGTACATGAGCTAACAGGCTTCTGACAGTTTCCTAACATGCTGCCTACCACATGTCAGCTGAAGTTCACCTCTTGCTCCAAGCCATTTGTTCCATCTTTTCACTCCAGCTGACACCCTGCAGTTTTCACCAGCACAAATCTACACAGGATCATGCTGTAAACTAGACTCTAGTTACCAAAGAATTCCAGAAAATAAGTTTCCCCAGCTTACCTTCACCCTGATAACCCTGTGAATATGCTGGAGGGAAGGGATGCCATCCAGAGGGACCTGGACAGGCTTGAGAGGTGGCCTGTGCAAATCTCAGGAAGTTCAACAAGGCCAAGTGCAAGATCCTGCACCTGGGTCAGAAAAATTCCACCACAAATAGAGGCTGGATGGAGAATGGATTGAGACCAGCTCTGAGGAAAAGGACTGTTGGTGGACAAGAATTCCCACATGACCCAGCAATGTGCATTTACAGCCCAGAAAGCCAAATCATTCTTTGGGCTGCATCAAAAGCAGTGTGGTCAGCAGGTCAAGGGAGGGGAATCCTGCCCCTCTACTCCACTCTGGTGAAATTCCACCTGAGTGCTGCATCCAGCTCTGGGGTACCCAACAGAAGGAAGACATGGACCTGTTGCAGCACGTTTAGAGGAGGGTCATGAAGACGATCAGAGGACTGGAGCACCTCTCCTATGAAGACAGGCTGAGAGAGTTGGGGTTGTTCAGCCTGGAGAAGAGACGCCTCCAGGAAGACCTCATAGCACCTTCCAGTACCTGAAAGGGCCTAAAAGAGAGCTAGAGAGGGACTTTTTCAAAGGAGACGTATTGACAGGACAATGGGTAATGGCTTTAAACTGAAGAGGGTCAGTTTAGATGAGATGTTAGGAAGAAATTCTTTAGTGTGAGAGCAGTGAGGCACTGGAACGGGTTGCTCAGATAAGTTGTGGAAGGTGTTCCTGCCCACGGCAGAGGGGTTGGAACTACATAACCTTTGAGGTCCCTTCCAAACCAAACCATTCTGTGATTCTATGATAGCAGCAGAGAGGTACAAACAAGCAGGCAGGGTCCAGAAGTCCTTAATCCCACTTTAACAGAATTGGTGTATCATGAAATATTGTTTATTTGTTTTCTGCCCTTTTTGTCGTATCATTTCAAATTCAGGTGTCTTCAACAAAAAACCACAAGCTTCAAACAAAAGTAAATACTTGAGATATAAAAATCTTAAACCTGTTAGTCTGTTGTCTATATAAGAACTGATTATGTGCTATTTTTTAATGCTGAAATTTGAATCACACCCACTTCCAGTTCAACTTCTCACACAAAATACACAATTGTAGGTTGATGAGAGGTAACTTTAGAAAGCACATGACATCAAGAGTTAAGAATAGAAGTGCAACTCTAAAAAAATCAAAGACAAAACTCTACTGACCTCAGCATGAATAAGAGAAGTGGCACAAAAACACTTCACCAACATATAAAATGAAGCTATTATTCAGAATAGGAAATATCCTGGCATTAAATGTCAGCTACTAATTTAAGTAGCTGCTTATATTAGGAAATACTAAAGTAGCATCATAAGATTTAAATATTTAAATTAGGAACAAAACTAAGCATATATTTGCTTAAGGACATTATATAAAGAAAATATTTCAGGTTCCTTGGAAGAGTATATTCTTCTTCCATAACAGAACACTCTTGCTACAGAAAAGACACTCCACTTAAATCCTGTTCTGAAAGGCAGTTTGTTTTTATTGCATTTTTCTTTTTTTTTTTCCCTAATAGATAGTAGTGAAACCAGAGCAAACAATTTAATCTTCAATATCAGAGATGTAAAAAGTGTGTTATTTGTTAATAAACTATGAACATGCTTAAGGTGTTTACCATCTAATTTCCTGGTTTGCTTAAATCATAACCTTATGAACATGGTATATACAGAAAAACACTTAACTCTTAAGCATTAAAGAATCACTGCTGGGTCAGCCTGCCAGAAATATTCTGTGAAAGTCCTTCATTAGCACGCAAAAGGCAGTCATTTATAAATAAATAGGAGCACCTTGTGATCAAACTGAAGTCATTAAAAAGCAGAAAAGGCTTCCTCCAAAGCAAATTTTACATCTCATAAAAATGAAACCATATTTTCTGTGAATATCTGAACACAATTTATAGGATATACTAGACTCTTAACTATGTTGCTTATGTTCTACGAGAAACATGCATTGACTTTAAATAATCAATAAATAAACACTTCAAAGTAATTTCATTCTGAAAAAAAGTAATTGAAAACCAGACAATGCTTTCAAAAATAGAAGTATTTACCTACTCACTCCCTTTGGTTTAAACTATTTTTTACAGAGTTTTCATTCAAAATTTCCTGGGAAGTTTCAAAGTTTTCAGTAATACTTGGTCTTTCCATTCAGGTTTTCACACAGTTCAAGCTAATTCTATGCCACACATCCCCTGTCTCCCTCACATGACCTTCCACAAACACTTCACATAGGAGAAAAAAAAAAAAAAATCAGTGAAGGACAACACAGTCAAGCTGGTATGCCCTAGTTCCTAACAAAACAAAGAAATAGCAGTCCCCTGTAAAAACATAAGGATGCAGATCTCTGTTCCAGTAAACCACCAGAAGCTGTTGCTTGTTTAGTGAAATTGCACATTATTCCCACATCACTATGAATTACAAAAATTGGATGAGGTTATAATAACTATATATTCATACAAAGACAGAGAAGCAAAGTACAGAATATACCACTCGGGCTTTTAAATTAAACAGAGAGATTGACACGTCTGTACCAAAAAAGAAATAAACACCAAAAGGTTGATATCTCAATGGTCACAAAACTGCTGCATAATAGTGTCTCATCTCCTTAAATTTTAAAACTTCACTCACTTCTAATTCAGACAATGTTTCTCTTCCAAGCTTCCTAGTGAAATCCTCTTGGTACCCTGCCTCATGGCAATTCTGCTCATCCGGCTACACCTTAATTAAAAGGGTAGGGAAGGATGAACATTTCTGGGCTGAAGACTTGTATTCACTGAGTTCTTGGATGATCCAGTTTAAAAAAAAAAAGGCAAAACCCAAAGCACATTACAACTCATTTTTTCCATTTAGTTGTACATTAACAGTTTTTTCAGCACATTCAAATGACAGCATTTATTTTTTTACGCTTAAAACACTCACCCATCTTGTGTTGGTGGATATTCACATTCTTCTCCCTTTGGGAATACGTTGCTGGGAAATAGATCACATATTGGAATAGAAGGTGGATCTGTCTGGACCTTAGCTGTTGAGTATAATTTAAGAAAGTTTCACACATGGTACACTGGAAATACACACTATCTTATTTCGACCACAGAAGTTAAACAGCACAAGTTATTTAAGATTCCTCTACTAGAATTTGGGCTTCTACCAAGACAACATCATATCACAAGGCCCTCATATGACTTTTTTCGGGCAATACTCAAGGCCAAATGAACGCCTCCAATGGCATTCAGGGATACCAGAAAGAGGACAACTCAGCCAGACTTAGCCTACAAACACGAACTGCACCCCAAACTTTGTTCTGGCTGTCAAGAACAGCACTTGCACACACTTAACACCAAATATTAACACAGTCTATATTTTTGTGCTTGATACCTACGTCCTTTCTTCTTTTTCTTCTTCTTCTTCTTTTTCCCAGTTGCTCCATCTCCTTCACCCTCTCCGTCTAAAGGAAAGAAAGTGCTCAGGTGAACATAAAATAACCTTAAAGAACCAAAGTTCGCATGAGACACATAGAAACATCTGGACTATCTGGAAACACTTCTTTTACAGCAGAATTTAATGGATTAAAACACAACATCGAAAAGCTGCCACCAAACCATTAGCATTTTCAGTCCCCACATGGACCTAAGAAAATAGTTTCTAAAGTTGGCAAACATATCACCAAAGAGAGGAAAAAAAATGTAGCTCAGGGAAAGTGTTTTCAGAAAGTCCTCTGTTCTCAATTCAGGCAAAAAGATGCCTAGGATTGTTGGTGCACACCAGAGAGAACTGTATTAGACACAACAGCTAACAAATAGCTAGAAACTACGGCTTCAAACTCATCTTCTGATGCTTCAGCTAAAGGAACTTTCTGCACCTGGAAAGATACAGACCCCAAACATGTAAAGATGAAAGCACTTAGAGCACAATGAGTTTAATCTGGAGATAACAGGGAAGGTCACAAACAGAATTCAGCAAAACCACTGCATGTGGGAGGTACAACAAGGGTGGTAAAACACCAGAACAGGTTTCTCAGAGAGGTGGTAGATGTCCCATCCCATGAAACATTCAGGGTCAGGCTGGATGGGGCTCTGAGCAACCTGATCTAGATGAAGATGTCCCAGCTCACTGCAGGGGGTTGGACCAAACGACCTTTAAAAGACCCTTCCAGCCCAAACCATTCTGTGAATCTACACCAGTGAGAGGTTTCCAGAGAGCACAGCATGTAAGCACCAAGAGTCAGCCACACCTCTTACAGTCACATTTGGGGTTAACAACAACCCCACAAACTTCACGTTTGGCTATTTCTTGTGCCTAGTTACTTCACATCAATATCTAATGTGACATCATCTAACTAAACTTTCTGGACCTAAACATAGGTTCTTTTTAAAATGGACAAGTACTAGTCATTTACATTTAGAACATTTTCATCTACAGTGAAAAGTAAAATAGAAAGAAGTTTCAGAGTCAAATCAAAGTATTGCCATTTTGAATGTATTTATACAAAAACTTATACTTAAAAACAAAACCAAACACTGATCAGCTGCTCCAGTCACTAGATTCCAAGCCTCTCATGAGGACCAATGTCATCTGCAGTTTTATGCCATGGTGAATGCTGTAATCCTGCAGCTGGGGCAAATTTCAGTAAACATCACTCCTGCCCCTCCTGACTCATTTTGGCATTAAGTATTAATTTAAGTTTTTGCCATGAATAGCACATATAAATACTTGGTAGCTAGTCCAACCTACCAGATTCTTCATCAATCATTATTTCATAGACAGCCAAAAATCCTTAACAGTGCATATAAATTTCTGTAAAATGTGGTAACTTTACCACATTTCTCTTGACCTTGAGCTGTGCTCAAACCATTCATAAAGCAGTTAATCAAATATGACTCCAGTTCATTCACCAAGGGATTTTTTGATTTTTCTTTTTTTTTTAGTGCTAAGTGTACTCTGAAGGGAAAAAAAAAACAACACCATTTCTTAAGTGTTGCTATCTGCTTATTGTGGCTTCTTCATACATCACTGCATGTGAAACTGCCAACTGCAAGACAAACTAACCCTGCCTATGCTTTCATGTCCTTGAAGACTGCTGCAGACTAACTGTGCTGCCAGAAACATAACTACTGCATCTGACCAATACCCTGTTTGTCTTCAGGTTATTTAGCTGCTAGTGAAAAAAATTTTCAGCAGAAAAGCAATTTAAGATCTTTGCAGAACTGAGGCCCAATCTTATTTCGTTTTGGCACAGACATTTAATAACTCAGAGCAGTATCATTCAAAAATGATATCAGCATGTTTTAACACTGCAAGAGAAATCCAAAAAGCACTTTCTAGTCTCTCCTAGAGTTCAAAAGTTGTCAAGTCTCATTTTTGAGAGGCCACTCAGGTTTATCAAATGGAAAAAAGGGAATAGGTGTTTTACTGATTTTAATCTAATGCAGCACCATATCTTAAAGCAACAATCCTGAAACTACACAATTAAAATGGCAAGTGATGAGAATCGGGTAAGAATACACAGTCGTCTTGAAAAACCTTACATCAGTTTTTTATTTTTCTGCAAAAATATCAATTTTACTAAAAACACACCAAAGTCTAATATGTAGAAAAAAGGGAAGATTATTAGTAGTCATAGCATCACTTCAATTTTTTTATATTTTCTGATACTCTAATACTAATTGCTAATACTGTAAAAAGGATAACAGAGCACAGCATGTGATCTGCAACTAACAGTGTTATTTCTTCTGAGATGGAACTCTAACTATTCTAATAATTTTCCAAGATTTCTTTTTATTGGACAAAATTCTCACTATCCCTCAACACTTTTTACTCAAGTTGTAATGACGGCAAAGCACATATTGCATTAACTATCTTTCAACTCCATAACCTGAAATATACCATAAAACAAACAAACCATCAGAACATATTTCTATGGAAAGCAGCAGCAATCCACAGTACTGTACACTGCAGACTGAAAACGTTCAATGATAAATTTGTTATTTAATACACCTTGGCACACTGATTTAATTTTTTAAGACTTCCATACCCCATTTATTAAAATTAAATTCCAGAATGATGAATTCCAGCAAGTCAGCTAAGAAGATTTCTAAGCAGACTATGAAACATTTCAGGATGCTAAGCCAACTTTACATGCTATTTTTTTACACGTATTTTTTAAAATGCCCATTTCTTTTGAGAACCATCCCTCAAACCAAAGGAAACACAGCACCTTTATCTGATATTCCTACAGAAGAGATGCACCCAGTCTGGATTTCAATATGGACACTTTTAAGGCTCTTGCTTAGAAAATCAGCTGCATATCACAAGCAACACACAAGGTTTATTAATCCCTCCCCTACTCAATTTTAATGAGAAGGTATAATTATAGATGAGCAGGTTTAAAGTCACGGGTACTCTAAAACCTCCTATTAATTAAAACACCCCTTTAAAATTTCCTGTATGTTTTAAGCCACGAATAAGAGACATAATTTGGAACATAAATGCCTACTGACCGTGGTAAGGCAAGTAAGAAAAATTTATAGCTTACCTTATTTCAAACTAAACATTTCCTTCAGTAATTAGGTCCTTGAAAACACAAACCTTTAAAAAAGGTTGTATCCCTGTTATTTTTTTTTTTTGTAGGCAGGCATGGCAGCTGAATCATTGACAAAAAAAGTTACGAGTGTATATAGTTCCATCTCACTTCTCCCAAGGAAAAAAACAACCAAACAAAATCAAACCCAGAAAGATATCTGTAAAATGTTTGTTAAAATGGGCCTTTTGGAAGAAGCTGAAACTGGAAATGTCAAGAGAAAACATAAGTTACACTTACCTTCATCATCATCATCTTTTTCTTTCTCCTCCAGTGCTTGCCTGTCCAATTGTTTTGCTACATCATCAAGAGCACCTTCCATTTCTTTATCTGTTTCTTGTCCTGTTTGTAAAATTAAAGTATGACTTACAGTAAAACATTAGCTCCACATTACTAACCAATAGCACCCAAAAAACTTTATACAGATATTAAGCTGTAATCATCCTATAGACACCAGAGCACATACTGCTTTTCTTCTTTTTAAGCAGCCCCTATGTGCAAGACCGTAGGGCCCTACAGTGACGGGTGCTGTTACTGACACTCACATATAAAGGTAGATTACCCTGACACTTCTGATTACTTTTTTCTGCCAGGGTAACTAATTCTCCTTGCCATAGCAGCAGCCTGCTCCTGTAAGATAACATGGGCGTGCAGTAGATAATTATGAACGCACAGCACCATCATCACTCGCTGCTGGCCTGCAAAAACAAACCCAAATCGTAGCGCCTTTACAACGATTTGCCCAGACTTGCTCCGGCTCTCTGCGAGGACTTGGGAGGGGTGCGTAGCCTCCATCACGCGGGATGACTTTTACAGCAGCAGTCTCACGCCTCGCTCCCCGCGGGGCATAGGAGGGGGTGAGGGAAGCGGTGGCTTCTCCTGCGCGTCCCGGAGGAGGGAGGACTCCCCAGCCCCGGTGGAACGGCAGCAGCCCCCTCCGGGCACGGCCAGCCCTCTCCGAGCCGCAGGGATCCCCCTCAGCCCGCACGGCCGCCACGGGCCGGGACAGTGCCCTCGGCGGCCCCCCGCACCCGCACGGCGGGACCCTTCAACCCCCGCGGCCTCCCGGTGCCGCGCACGACGCCCGGTGCGCCGGGCCGCGGCCCCTCACGCCACCCCGCCAGCC
>VZRE01011035.1:363292-464030 GCA_013396775.1 Cephalopterus ornatus
CCTCGGCCGCGCACGCGCAGGTGCGCGCGCGCGCGGGGCCGTGAGGGGGGCGAAGCCGTGAGTGGCCGTGCGGCGGAATGAAAACGTGGAAAAAATCTTATTAAACAGCCCTTTTCTCCAACAGGAACAGCTGCTGTTGAATGTTTACAGGATGTGAGGTTGTTAAGGTTTTACAACTGGAGGACACTGAACAAGTTTAAGCACACGAGAGAACTCGTGTGCAGAAGGAAAATAATGCACTGAAGAAGTTACTTGTTCCAAGGCACATGGAGCAAAAAAGGGGAAGATTCTAATACATGCTCAAGGACACTGCCTTGTCCCATTTCCACCACTATCTAGAAAAGCAAGGTGAGAAGTATCAGTATTGTCAGCATCCACTAATGGTTCATTAAATTAGCCCAGTTTTAAAATTCATTTGCCGAGTTTATACTTTTCACAAGTTTTCTACTAGTATAACCATGCTGGCTGAAAAATACTTTTTTTCCTCACTAGTATATTTCAATGTGTACTTATAGTACATAGTATAATATAGTGTCATCATCATTTATAACATAAGGAGGTTAAAAGTGAGCCTTATTTTCCATAGCTCTGTTTTAAAATGCTTCTGCAGACAGGTCTCTGCTTATGAAAACTGGTAATGCCCTGTACCTCACTGAGGTACCAGTTCTATCCCCTTGGCCCCACTGATGCCAGCTCCTGGCTTCCATCTCCCTGCTCCTTGCCTCACACCCCTGGGCATTTCCTCGCTCCTGACTTGATACAGTTCTCAGCAAGAACAACACTCCAAAAGACTAAGCTAATGCTCTGGTACTGATCAAACAAACTCCATCCTGATCTGGGCAGGTCTCACAGCAGCATGTTCTCCACTGCTTTTGCTCATAAGAGCACTTCCACATGGAAACATCCAGCTGGGGCTTTTTTGGACTGGGATAGGTGCAGGGAAGCTGATTCCCTTGGGCTTAAGGTGTGTTCTGAGCAGTAAGACATGCCTTACAAGTTGGGAACTGCTGTGTAACCACTTGTTCCCCCCTTTAAATCACATTGGTATATGCCACTGTTAATTAATCTAACTGGACCATCTCCTGGAGGGCCCTATTACTATGGTTAAAGCAGGACAAACCTTGAATGATAGTGGGTGAGCTGTTTAGCTCTTGCTGCTGTTTTCCTGCTGTTCTGTTGCCCCTATTCCAGTCAGAATTGACGTCTCTGAGCTGTGGAGGAATAGTTCTTTATCATACTGAGAATGGATGACATAAAAGTGTGTGTACTAACGTTGCGTACAAAACACTCTTGGTTTATTGTTTTTCATTCTGGTTTTTGAATTAGAAGAGGAATCTACAGAGCTGGGATTTTGTTTGGTTTTTTGTTTGTCTTTGGTTTGGGGTTTTGGGGTTTTTTTTGGTGGTTGGTGGCAGGGAAAAGGGGAACATGAGTTGTAAAATTTCCTGAATTCTCCATTTTAAGTCATCTTAGACCTTCCTGTTGTACATATACTGTATTTGGGCATTGTAATGGTCCAAGTTATCCAAGAGCAGTGGTTTTGTGTTTGATTTTAATCCACTAGTCTCTCATACAGCAGACTGTTCTTACCCCTTGCTATATCCCCTTTAGTGTCTTTGACAGTGTGAAAAATAGAGTTACTAGCTTGTGCCCCCGTTCTGTTTGCTCTGATATGTGCCAAAACAGACAGGTTGCCAGACCACGCATTTTGTTGACTCTAGAACTAAAGTGACAGATAAAGGAGTCCATAAAGTGTCTAAAGAAGCCCAGGGAATACAGAAGGAGAGATGTTGACCAGAGATAGATAAGTAAGACTAAATCTCACGCAGAAGCTGCAAACATGAGATCCTGAAGTAAGGGCATCAGAGGTGAAAAAAAAAAAAAATAAGCAGAACAAATATTTCAGTGATCAGCTGCATTAATGAAGGCAGTTTTCTCAGAAGGTTATTTCTTCCCTCCCCAGAATGACTCTGGCACCAGGTCATAATCACTGTGATAGCCCGACAGAGAGAGGGAGATGGCTTGCCCTGTAGTAGTATGTGTGCAGTGGGCCAGCTGACTGCTGCCACACGGTTCAGCAGAGTTTGGCCTGTCTCTCTTTAGGTGGGGACAGTTTTTTGGGCCACTATCATCTACTCAGCTGCTGAGTTTTACAAAGTGTGTCCAGGTGTCATTATCTTTGGGTGTGTTATTCCACCAAATTTGGCTGAAGCTGGACATTCACATAAACCTCCTTTCCTTAAAAAAGTAGGCTGGAAATACATTGTAGAGAGGTGTCACACTTAACTTTGCAAAGAGTATGAGTAAAACCCAGCAGAGTGAAAGCAAACTGACAGTGAGGTAGAAGAGGCAGGATTAACAATGTGTCTGTACAGCATGAGGTGGTGTTACTGGACCCAGGCAGTGCTCATTAGGCTCTCAGGGAAGAGGGCTTATGGGACAATGCCAAGTTAAGCACTTCCCAGGTTACACTTTTTCCAAACCCAGAATTAGCACTGTATGTACAAGAGTACAGATAACCAACAGGAGAATAGCATGATACCCAACCTGCAAAAATACTGTATAAAAAGAACTCCAAAGTGGGAGTAAGAAGTTGGACTGACTGCATTAACATGAACAGACTAACAGCTGGTTTCATATTCCCCACCTGGCTGCTTTTAAGAGGATCTGGTCTCTTAGAAGCAGCGAGAGTGAAACATCTTGTAGCATGCCCTTGGCCAGCTCAGAGTTTTTGATCCTTATTTTCCTAGTGTTTAAACACATGATATTAATGGATACTGTTTTTCCAAATTTCATGCTATACTAGGCAGCATGATGACAGTATCAGGCAGGCCAGAGGGCAGAAGAGACCTATGAATACGATTTTTAGCTGAAGATATATACTGGGGTGTTTTGTTTTCTCACAGTCGCTATTTCTTTTTCCTAACTAGCCTCCTGAACAAAGGCAGGCAGTGACTGGAGAATTAAGGGAAAGGCTGAATGCAGTCCCAAACATGCAGCAGGATTTGAAACTCTTTACTGAAAGACAACGCAGAGGCTCACTTCTTTTTCTTCCAAGGAGAGTGCTCCCATTGCACTATTTTCCAAGCAAAAGAAGTTACGACCTTCAGGAAAAGACTTTTTTTCAGGGTATGTTAGTTTTCCTTTGTGTTTTCTTGTCAGTCCATATGTGAATGTAAAGAAATGGCATGGAATGGAGCAGGGGAGCTGTCTCTGACAGCTGCGATTTAATCCTGGAAAGAGGGGGAGGAAGAGCTACTACGGAGTAAGTGGCCTATATCAGTCCCCAGAAGAGTTGAACAGCGGGATGTTATATTTGTTTCTGTTTATGACACTTTAATACTCTTTTTCCCTGGTTAGGGCCAAAACTCATAGTCCTTACTCAGCTTTAGAAGTTCAGTGAAATCAATGGGACAGTTTTTATGACTGGAGTTTTAATATTGGGCCTAAAGGCAGGATGTAGACAAAGAAAATGTTTCCTGCACGAGAGCAAATAAGTCTTATGAATATTAGAAGGAAAGATATTCCCCATTACCTACTGCTGAGGACAGGGGCACTTGGACTTGCTCAGCCACCATCATAGCATTTACTGTGGAAGACACATTGAAGTGTCTACCTTAGCATGAGCAGGATAAAGGGCTTCCTTAATTCTGAAACCAATCCTTCTCTAACATTTTCTTATAACCTAGATGAAGTAGCTAAATCAAAGTTAAAAGTGACAAAACCAGCCAAAGAATTCACATTTAACACTGTTCACTATGGACTTTTTTCCACATTCCTTAGTGATTGCTTTTTTTTTCTTTTTGCCAAACACTAGTTAGATTACAGCCTGCCAGCTGTAATCCAAATATGCCTTGCCTCAGCTAGTGTACCAACATCTGCGTCCTTTGGAGGACAGATTTTCAAAGAATGTTGCGAGTGCTTCTGAAAAGAAGCAAATTTCATCTCTCTTATTGGTGAAAGTCACCTTGACAGGCACAGACCGCTGTGTGTGTACTCAGACTGGGACAAAGCAAATGCTTCCCACTTTGCATCAATAGATGCATGCTGTGAAATATAAAAGAGAGTCAGTTTATTGCCTTCTGTAGAGCTTATTTTTAAAATTGCTTTTAAACTACAAGATTCACATGAACAAAACAAGCCATTGTCTAGACCAGTGCTTCAAGAAGACTCCTTATACTTCTGTGAGAAGGAGCTATTGCATTAGGTGTGTATAGAGATATATGCATTAGGATGTGCTACAGTGAGCATCTCCCCGACACCACATCTCTGTGCCTGTGTGCAGTCTTGGTAAGGGATGAAAGGCTGCACAGAGTCAAGGGTCACCAGGTGGTTATTTTTCAAATAATTTTTTTTTTTAATATTTATGATAGAGTCATATTTTTTTTTATAAAGGCAGATTTATTCATGTACTTACTGAGCCATAACTGCAGATGGAAGCAGTCTTCTTTTTCAGATAACAAACTTAGACATTGCATATCCTCAGAAATAACTGTAGGTCATATCTCATAAAAACCTTAGATTAGAATAGTGTGAGCCTAAATTATCAAAAAGTGATATTTTGAACTTCAGTTTTGTACTCAATTTTATATAATTTAATCCATTGATGTAATAATGTATTCCCATTCATACAGTGCTGGTTCCTTCTAATCTGAAGCAGATTTTCAAGGCATCACACAGAAAGTAATTCCTCAGTTTCACTGTTAGTATAAAAAACATTAACAGTTTCCTCCTTACAGCCTGCTGACATAGCTATTTTCCTCTGGGGTCCTCCATGCTTTCTTCATTCTGGGGAGTAATAAAGTAATGCAGCACTGGAAGTAGTACCTGTATATTTCTTTCACCAGGTATTTTCTTTTACATCTGGAATATTCTTCTACTTCACCTTGACACATCCTCCAGTCCTTAAATTGGAAACAGTAATTTTGTTGTAAATGAAAACTAGAACGAAAGAGAGAGGCAAGAAGATACCAGAAGAACTGTCCTCATATTTCACGCAGATCTTCCCCCTGGCTTTACTCCCAGGTAATGGTGTGACATCAGTAGTGATGGGAGCAGGGAAGTTTCTGTCAACTGCTTTTTCAGGGGAGGCATAAAAAGTAATCCCAAGGTAGATGTGGCCAAGACAGAACAGGAGAGATGGGGGAGGCACATGACCAGAATTGGGACTCTGCCATGCAGTGTGGGCAGAGGGAGACAAATGGGAAAGTGAATGTGCCTTACACCTAACCCTACCTCCTTGAGGTGTAATACATAATGTTCATTTCTGCTGTCAGCGTTTCATGAGTTTAATACACTTAGCTTACAAACCTCGAACAGTTAGTTATATAATGCCACATAATATCCTTGTTCTACTGCTCTGGGGTCGACTGAACAGGAGCACATTCCTAGGTGCAGAGCTCTGTGGATTTCATGAAGTTCATGTCTGCTGACTAATGTACTGGGAGCCAGTGTTCACAGCATTCCTCCGGGGTGTGACTCCCCAGTATAACTAGGTTTTAAATTCAGTTTTCATCACATTTCCTTTAAACTGATATTTTTGTTCCAAGGACAAATCTTGGTTTGTCTAACTTGGTTTTGAATTTCAGAAATTTACTCCAGGTTGTTTCAGTTTATGAACACATTTGTGTGCACTCATCTTAAAGAGTGAAAGAAGCTACCATTGAAACTGGAAGGGGTAACTATGTGGTTAGAGCTAAACTTGCTTGTGTCTAGGGGAGACTAAGACTTTTTTTGGGCAAATTTTCTTTGTATTTTGGATTTTAAAACTCCAAAAACTTACTATTTTTTTTTTCACATTGGCAGGCCTCTAAGTAAAATAAAGATGGTCCCTTTACAACCATAGAAAATCAAAGTTTCCAAACTGGGGGCGGGGGGGAGGGTGTGGAAATCCCAACACACAAAAAGGGTATATAGACTCAGTAGCTACTAGATAAGACTTCTTTAGACAGCCAAAGTTTTATTATATTGAAAAGTCCTTTGCACGTGACATCTAAGAAAGCAAAATTTTGGATTTTTTATATTACCATTTTACTAAGGCAAGAGAAAAGAATTTACATAGGAGAGAAGAAATCAAGAAATATGTTACATTACATTATATTGCACTTCAGCAGGCATAGTCCAAAACATACACTGTCAGTGCTAAGACTCCTGGTTTGGCAATGGCTGCATTAAATCTCCTCGTCCTGCTCTGCACAAGTGTTTCTGAGCTTAATCAAGGAGCGTGTTCCTTGGGAGGAAATGTAACTCAGTCTCAACGGTGAAAAGGTGCACTGCCAGCCTGTTGACATGTGTTTCAGGCAGCAAAGCTAACTGGTCTGTTTTCTGTGTTCTTTGACTGTTACTGCTCTCACTTAATGATATAGCTTTTTTTTTTTTCTCTTTGGCCTAATTGAAGGCAGGAGTGTCATCTGTGTACAGGTGAGCATATAGAAAGGCATGAAGATGGATTTTTAAACAATGATGCAAAAAGAAAAGAAAAATACCCAGTTTTGTGACAAATGTCCTATTATTCCCTCTGTAAAACCACTATGAAGGACTCAAACCCAAAGATCTTTGATCCCACAGGCAGACAAGAGCTCACCACTGAACACGTTGAATAAGCCTGTGGCTGCCAGCATGTTACGGGAACTTGGAGGGAAGTTGCAGCTCCTTGCTGAGTATGAAACTGATTTCCCTCAGGGACTTAGGAATATGCTAACCTGTAGCTGGAGAGAACTCGGGGAGGGTATTGCTTGCCATAAATGGCACCAGAAGTCACTAACATACAGAAGTGTGAGAACCAGGTGAAGCCAAGCCTCAGAGGAGGTCAAGAGTGGTACTCTGGGGTCCAAAGGTACAGAGTCTGAAATCACTGCCATCAAAAGAGAACAATACAAGAAAAGCTTTGCCTGCATTACAAAGGAAAAAAGAAAACCTGAGACAGCATATGTCTCTAGGAAGTAAAGGTAAGGTCATGCTGTGTAAATGTGCTGTGTTGTACTGTTTGGCTTTAACAGGGAAAAAAGCACTTTATGCTAAGTCTACACTCTCTGGCTGGTTAGGTCAACATGCTCCACTTTATAGTTAGTTATACTGCAGTTCTCTGCAAAGCAGTGTTTTAGGACATGATGAAATAACTTTGCAGCTGAAGCAAGAGGTACAAACACTTAGAAGAACAAAGCCAGTGAAACTGGGCAGTGTTTCAAACCATTTATCAAAGCAATTTTAGTCTCCTCTTTCAAGGTGAGTGATAGAGTCATAACATATTGCGCCAGCAAAAATATTTGCATCCAGAGCATTTCATTCAGCAAGTGTCAGTAATCCTCAGTGCAGAACCATAGGTTGGAGTCAAGCCTGTTCCAGCTCTCCAGGTGCTACTGCAGTCTTCCTCTTTTTTTCAAAAAAAAAAGAATTGTCTTTGGTTTTATGTTTTGAAAGCTGGCTCACCCTTGCAGGTATGATCATAAGCATGCTTCCTGTCTAGCTCCTGTTGTGCAAAATGATGCTGACCAAACATCCATCACAATCAGCTTCTTGCTGTCTGGCATTTGTGATGAAAGAGGTAAGAGTAGCAGGCAGCTCAGTTACATGGCTCTTAGTAGAGGTGGTTAGAATTATGCAATACCTGAACACCTGTTCTGAATATCTGATTTAACTGAAGAATGGATTAACATGAGAAGGGAGCAGTTGTCAAACAATAACTCTCCTTGAGGGTCATCTGCCAACAAGTTTTTCTACAGAACCGCTGCAGGTTCCCTACTCCACTGCAGGTCCAGTAATACAGGGTGAATAACTTCTTTCAGATTTTATGTTAAGCCTTTTCATACTGGAAACCATCTGACCACATATATTTGACATAATTACTTTATGGGAGCACTAATGCACCAACAGGAAAGTTCTGCACAAGGCATTATATCAGCTCTACCTAAAACATGAACAAATTTGATGATCTGAAGGGAAAAACTGCTTACTCTGCACTGATTTTTTGATTTCTTAAAGAACATTGCCATGTAAAAGAAAAAAAAAGGTAATTGTTAATTTTCTTCCTGATCTTGGCCATGAAGTTGGTCAGATGCCACTGAGACTGCAAAACTGAAATTCCTTGGCTGGTGAAGGTTAAAAGTGCTGCAGAGACATACAGCATCCTAGCATGTAGGAATAGCTCCATAAACAAATATATAGGCACTGTAGAAAACGATACCCTCTTCTGTTATTTTCTGAAAGTGTGGCATCCAGTTCCTTCTGGCTGTAACAAATCATTTCTGAAATGCTTTGCTGTAGAGTTGCATGCTCTTGGTGTCTCTGAGCTATTAAGTTTGCAAGAGTATTGATTCCACCTTTATTTCTTGTGCTCACAGGCAGCCTCTTACTTTTCCATGTCAGTGATCTCAAGATCTTGCACACTTCTTTTCAGCAGTCTGCCAGTGGGTCTGCCAGTGCACTCTACAGTCAGGCAGCTGTTGGAGTTTTCTTAATCACAGATGAATATCTAAAGGGTTGAGGCAACCAGCTTCTACTAAATTCTCCATACCCTTTCCTATGCCTTGGGAGCTCCCATTTGCTTGGTCTGTTGTCATAGGTTTATTTTTTTAATCTGGTGAAGGGAAGCCCAGCAGCAGGTCATGGATTTCTGTTACTGCAATTCTAACCCAGTTCTAACTGCAATTCTGAGTTCTTGATTCTGACTAATTTTCTTTTCAATTTGATCATAGTTAAACAGTAAATCAGGGAAACTGATCTTCCCTGCAGTGATTTTAACAATTGCTTGGCCCGTTCTCTAGCAGTCTGTGTCTGTAGCCATTTTTTATCACCTCATTTGTATTTTCACACCAAGTAATCTGATTTCTTGTTAGTAACCATTGCAACAGAAGATGCTTAGAATACAGGTAGCACCCTGACTGTTCTACTTGGGTGTTCTCCTCTTTTTATAAAATTGAGTGAGAATAACTGAGAATCTCCAGAAGTTAAGGACCTTCTTCCTCCGCTCTCCCACAGGCCTTCTGAATTCATCCACAAATGCTGCAAATGTGAACTAAGTAAAATATACCTGCCATAGTGCAGCTGCAACCACAGTTGTCTTACAGAAATGCACTCTAAAAGAGCTCTGTGGCCTCTGCTGCTCAAAGTGATGCACGGCTTAATTTTTCAGCTACTCCAGATTGCTGCTGAGAATAATTAGAATCTGCATTAACTGCATCCTCTTCCAGCAGCGATCCTGGGCTGTATACAAGTCAAACAGTGACTGTTACTGATGTGGGAAGTTAAGGGAATTCATGTGAATGCCTAACTTGTAATTTATCTGAATAATCCCTGTTTCTGGACATCATTTTCTCCCTAGACATAATTTTCTATTTTTCAGTTGAAGGTACATACAGTGTACATTTCCTCTTTCTCCTATTGTATTTTTTCAGGCAAAGAATCTCTTTTGTCTGTTTAAGAAGGCAATTCCCAAAGCTTCAGCACTTTGTATATGTATGAATGAACTTCATTTTCTACTGACAGAAGCCATAGAACAGGACTGACATTAACCTCAGTCTTTACTTATTCTTCTAATTCTAATCTTTCATTCTGTTTCTTGAGATTGGATTTTCCAACTTTCTGACTCCAATTCTGAAGATACTGACCAGAAGCTGCCCTATCCAGTGGACACTGGTTGGTCTACAGCAAGTTCAAAAACAAATGTAACAAACTGAGATTTTAACTTCCATAAGCAAAACTAAATAAATGGTAATGTTTTCATTATATAGAAAACAGATTATGGGAGACCATTTAGCCAAACCAACATACTAGTCTGGAGAGTGTTATTGCTTTGAAAACTCCTTGAGTTCTCCTTAACTTTTCACTGTTCATAAAAGAGAAATGTATACTATTATTTTGGCTACTGTAATGGAAGATAATTCTTAACTCCACAGAGATATTTTCAGGAGCTAGTGGTGACACAGTATTTTCTGATTATGATTAAGCTACAGAGAAACTTTACTATAGTTGTGAAAAACTGTTTTAATATCTCTTTCAAAAGAAACCATGGTCCCTGAAAACCATCTTGCAGTTTGACATTTGCTGTGATTTGTAGCCTGTTGCCTTGCCAGGGCCTGAAAGTAGTTTCCCATAAGATACTGTAGCCAGAATCAGGCCTTTAGACTTCTTCAATCAGGCCTTTTATTTTTGCATAGTACAAGGCAGCAACACCCTGGAGGATTCCCATACAGAACTGGCCAAGTGTTTTAACTGTATGGTAGTTTCCAAACACATCAGCCGTTCTCTGGTTACCGACTATGGAGATCAAATAGTATCAATGGATGGAGGAGGTGTCAGAAATAGTAAAGATTTACTCTGCCTGATCAATTCTCCAAGGAAAAAACATTGGAATTTATAAAGCAGGCTAGGTTTAAATGGGAAAAAAAGATCTTTGCTGATAAGTAATTGTAAGTATTAATTACTGACAAGGACAGTTATTAAAGATAACCTGTATAATTTTGTATCTGCAGCACAGTTTCTGAGTTTCAGCTGTTCCTGTACACTTCAAAATTATAAACATATTCAGATTTTAAAAAATCAGCATTGTATCTTAGGTGAAAGATCATCATTCATAGGAATAGGTTTAGCAGTAAGTGGCCATATAAAATCAAGCAGTTTTCAGTGTGTAGGTGTATATGCTACAATGTATTATACATTATATAGTAACATATTATTCCTCATTGAATGGGTTATTATCACTGCTTTACTTCTGGAGGAACTGAGTAGCCCAAACTCAAAAAAAATTGATGCTGCAGCAAAATATGCATTTTTTGGTCAGCCTCTATATATCACCTTCCAAAAGCTATGTAATGTGTTTGCAAAGCCAAGAAAAAGAGCAACACAAAAGCTTATTATTTGGGGCTTATACAGGGAACATCATATTTTCTGGTTATTTAAATGAATTCTGTTGTCTTCCTGCCTATGAGACATATCAAATCTTACCTGTTTTAGAGAACACTCTGAAATGTATCTGTCCTTTACTCTCATGGATTCTAGATTTTGCTGCACCTCAGCCTGCGATTGTTAAGAACAGGACAGAGCTCATCCAAACAGTGAGGATAACCGAGATTGTCTATGGTGAAACAGTTCTGGAATCGACCATATTACCATTCCCCAAAGCTTTGCAGTCAGCTGATTGAATCATCTAATGAAGATAATTGTTATGCCACAAATAGGATCATAGGATCTCCCTACAAGCAAACTGTTCCCTTTCATAGTACCTGAGCACGTTTACAGGATTTGCAGACCCCATTGGCCCATCAGGTTGGAAGTAAAATGCTTCTCCTCTGCAATACCCTGATGCTGTTACCAGATTCCTGTGTCAGTGCCATGACAGTTGGCTTAGTTTTCTTAAATATTTATGCTTAGCCTGGTCAGCAAAAAGCTTATACTGAGCAATGTTTTATAGCAAAATTGAAACAGCAAGAAATATTGGCTTGAAATAATATTACTTTGATTTCTGTCAGCTTGTGTTTTACCTAATTAGCTCACCTCAATATTGACCAGCTTCTGTGCTCATTTTTTTCCTTTAATGGTTTTGTTTATGTAGTACTATTGCAATGACCTGCACATTTTTATAACCGCTTCAGGACTAACAGATAAAAGTATTGGAGGCTCGTATATACATGTAGGACAGTACACATAGAGCATCTGATTGGAAAGGATGTCAGACAAAGGCAGGACTAAATAGATGCCTCCTAGATTTGGGTTAATTTAATTGGCCTCAAACTCTCTCTTCTTCTTTCTCAAGATCAGTCATGGTACTGAAATAGATATGAATTTGGCTGTTAAATAAAGACATTTAAAAATATTAAATATTGATCTTTCTCAGAAGGATGAAGTAAACAATAGCAATGGGTGTATGGAATACAGGATGGTAAAGGTAAAGCAAAAAAATCAGGTAGACAGATTTTCAACAGGGATAGAATTGACTGCCCCTGACAGTCAAAGGATCTCTCCTACGTACATGTGTAGAAGGTTGGTGTAGTGAGTTCTGGTGCTATCTTAACCACAGGCGACTGATGTGATCTTGGGTGTCTTACTTGACCCCCTTCTGTCTGAGGCTAATGTGTTTAATAATATTTATCATCAATGTTTACAGAGCTTCTCATTAAACACAATTTAAAAGATTGCAAAATCATGTAATTCACTGAAGAGAGGTCCTAATGAAAACTTATTGATGAAACAAAACAGAAATCTGCCCCTTCAGGCTGACACTGCTTGAGAAGGAAATTGGGAGATCAGGAGGTTCTTCTGCATTAAGTAGAAAGGTGGAAATTAGAGAAGAACAAACCTTTGGGCACAGTTATGCTCTGGCATTATGGTGATCACAGAGGAGAAGCTTTCTCCAAGACATGGAAGGTTCAGACTGCCATGCCTTTCACACCAGGGCAAATATATGGCAAACCTCAGACTCCACTGGTCAAGAAAGCAGTCACAGTACAGAGGAAACTGCACTATGGGCTGAACAATGGCTCATCTTTCATTCAATGTCCTTTCTGTTTACACAGCACATGTGAATTCTAGCAAGAGTGTGAAAAGTAGAGGGAGGACTTCTACAGGGTGAAGACTGAGAGTCAATGTGTAGTTGAGCAGCTTCCAAGACTTGGCTACATGAAAATGTCCGTTCCTTATCAGACTGTACGTAGTACCAGAGCTATAGCCAGGTAGTCAGATTATAACAACAAAGCCCGGTACATGTCAGGTGGGTGAACATGACTCAGAAAGAAATATTCCAGAATGAAAAATGCAATTACAAGTTAATAGTGTCAGACTGCAATTCATTTAGAGTACCACCATGCCTTGAACAAAGATTGCTTTATCAGTCAAGTCATGAAACTGGATTAGGAATGGTATTCTCTGTCACAGGAAAAATCAGTGAAGATACTGTGCTTCTTTAATATATTTTTGATTCACATTACTGCTGTGAAGGTCACTTTTGGCCCGTACAAACCATGTTAGCTTAGTCAGGTGGATGGATTTTGTACTAAGAGCTCTGCTCATTTTCCACGCATCCCAACACATTTGTTCAAGAAAGGAGCTGATTGGGTTAGTCACTTCACTTTTCCACATGCACCTGGACCCAATACCCAGAAAACAGAGCTGATAGTGTTAGTCCCTGTGTTCTCTGCAGGGTCATGTAACAAAAGCCATAGAACTCCTCGACTCTCATTTTATCTATCCTTGACTCATCTTATCTATCCCTGAGTACCCTGCTGTTTGCCAAAGCCGCTGCAATCTCCCACATGGAGGTTTCTATATTTAACCTTTCTCCAGGTCACTCTAGTTGGAACTTTCACCCCTTTTGAAAAGGGCAGCATCTGTCTGCCTAGCAGGTAGGAAGATATACTATGAGTATTTCATTGATGCAGCAAATTAATGCAGAGAGCATGAAGCTATACAAGGGTGTGAACAATGATGGACACGAGAAAGGTGATATGTTACGCAACATAATTTTTTTCGTGCAGCCTGAAGTCATATATTAGTTGGGTGTCTAACAATGATTTGGGTTCATTTTGGTTGGTTGTTTTTCATCTATGCTCTTCACTCAACAAAAGCAAAGCTGGGCACAGTCTTTGGTGGCCAAAATTTTGCTCAGACAGGTGAATGGAGAGTCTGGCATTGGAGGAGCTTGACTTCTACATATTTGAGAAGATGAAAAACACCACTTACATCTTCTTTGCAGGTCAGCTGGAGGTGAAGCAATGTGGAGGTGAAGAAACTTGTCCCCTCTATAAGTCCCCCATTTTTTCAAGCAGCCCCAAAGCACTATGTTATTTAAATTGCTAAGCTAGACAGAAGCTGCTTTGAAAATTGAATTTGTTGTGAGGACAGGATGCACTTTGGCTTACTGGAAAATTTATACATACAAAGGAGACAAAGAGACAGCAGGCAATTGGGAGCCAGCCTTCTGGCTGCCTTGAATGCATGACATGAGCTGCAGATGGATGTTCCACACAGACAAAATGCAGGCACACTCTTCTCTCCTTCAACCCGCCACTTCTCAGTGCCTCACAGTGCAGTGAGACATAATGCATCATATAGGTTATAAAAAGAGCTGATCAAATGCTATTTGTTCTATGTCTTGTTCAATCATGATTTTCAGTATTAAAAATGATTGGCATGACTTTATGAAGAAAGTGGAGCTACTGACCTAACCTGGAATAATTTACATACAACAAAGAACTGAAATCTTTCTGCCTGACCACCACCAAATATTTGCAGTTGTTTGACCCCTCTAATTAAATGCTCTGAGCGACTTCTGTAAGTACCTTCCAGCTACTTTTTCTATATCTGTTTTTAAGAAGGGTGGAAACTAAGACTATAATTGTTTTAAAAAAAGTAATTTAAGAAGCATTGCTCATGATTCTTTCTCTGGGTTTCACTTATTCTACAAGGTTTGTGTTACACCATCTTGTTAAAACAATCGCAAAAATTTGTTTGGATACTTATCCATCTATACAGCTTTCTTCATTTTGAGGGTGGGTCTGCTATCTAAAGGGGCATAGATAGTTTTGTTGTTAAAACCTATTTAACAAAAGCTGCAAGACGAACACTGGTATTTTCAATATCCTCTGTGTCAATTTCAAATGCAGTTGTAAAAAGCAGATCCCTGCTTGTGAAAAGCAAGCACACAGGTGATTTCCTCTGAAGTTTCAGGCCCACCAGACCACATAAATTGAACATCAACAGTTCTCTGTTGGGTAATGTTGTCAGCATCCATGTTATTCTTAATAAATATTAAGGATAGAGACATAAAAATGCTCCTGAAACTGCCAACTGAGCGCTCGTACATGAATGACATCTACATGCCCTTTTACCTTATTTTTCTTTTCCTTTAAATTGACAGTAGTATTCACAGTGTTTTAGAACTCCTAGGAATGTACTAGTAACCAGAAATGGCATTAAGATCACAGTATTTGACACCAGTTCCTTTTTAATTTGAATTATTAAAACAGGAATTTAACCCAACTCTTGTTTGTATCACAGGAATAAAAATTTATGCCTGCCTCACAGGCCTATAGCATGAGAAAAGCTTGATGAAGAGGCAGATATGCAAAGTCACTCTTTAATTAAAGACTCAGATCAAAGAGAGCTTCTTGGATTGCTTAGACTCTACTGAAATACACCAGGAAAAACAGGTTTCATATTTCTCTTTGTTTACAGCAACATCATGCCAGTGATGTTTAATTTGGTGACTAACAAAGATGAAGAAATGGTTCAAGAATGGAAATGGCCTTGGGATGGCAAACTTGACCAGCCAGTTATAGGTCAGGTAATATTTGTTGCTTTACTTTTCTTACTGTTGTTCTTAACTCTTTTTTTCTAAATATCACATCCTCTGCTCTCTCTGACGTGTCTTAATTGCAAGGAACATGATGCTTTTATTTCTTCAACATATCATAGAATCATAGAATGGTTTGGGTTGGAAGGGACCTTAAAGATCATCTAGTTCCAACCCCAGCCCTTGACAGGGACACATTCCACTAGGCTGGGTTGCTCAGTGCAACACTGCCAGGGATGGGGGCACCCACAACTTCCTTGAATGAGCCATTCCTCATTTTGCTTTTGGGCATATTCACTAGCAGGCAGGTGTTTGCCTTACCTCAGGCCTGATCCAGTTTTCACTAAAGTCCATGAAAAGGCTCTCACTGCTTTTTAGTTACCACAGCTGGTCCTAGCATGATGCAAAACTTCCAGAAACAAAGGTAAAACATTCATGACTCAAGTCAGTAAGCGTGCCTTCAGGCACAGAGTAAACATACCCATTATTTACAGGGGTTGGATCAGTGATTTTTTTTACGCTGCCTAATATAGAGCTACTGGTATCACGCTTAGCATTTATACCAGGCATACATAAGGCCCAGACAGAATGACAGGTAGCCAAAACCATACCCAATTCTTTACTTGGCTCATACTACCAGGCGGGCAGCTGACATGAAGGAATAACTTCAAACAAATGGCAATAAAACTCTTAATAGGTAGATACTCTTACTTGGAGTTGATTTTTTTCTGTAACCTGACTTTTGTTTATTCTGTAAAATCTGCAAGCATATTCAGATCTGCATGATATTTGAAAATATGCTGCATCTGTAGTTTTGTTTTTTACTAAGTCTGTAAAATTGAAAGCATGTAATTATTGAAAGAGTTTGAGTTACCAAATACAGATTACAGAATGTTACAGATTATAGAATGTGAACTATGCTATATCAAATTAATTTGATGTTTTTCAAGAGCCATATGAAAATGCTAATGAGTTTACTAAAGCTGTTAGTTTTTGCAGCATAATATTTGAACCGGTAGGTATGCCAGAGGCTCGAAAAGGCTGATGCAAACTGACTTTTGGATTAAATGGGAATGGTTCCAAGACCTCTGCTTGGCGTCACCGGGGCATTTTTCATGGTCTATCTGCACAGACAATGCTAAAGGCTTTAATGACCATTATTTTAAGAAAGAACTTTGTATGCATCAAAATGCCACTTCTTTGCTGGGGTCTAAACATTATCCAAATCCTGCCCACTGGAGCTGAAGGGCAAGCAAGGACTAGAGCTTCCCGAGCCTGTCCATGTCTGACTCCACAGCCTCTGCCTCAGAGGTGTACTTGACTTCCTGAGCAATTTGAGAGGTAGAAGAGTTTCTCCTGTCTTCCTGCTATACAGCATCGCCTTCCAAAACATGCACTGTCTCAGTACATTTACTTTGGGCAGGAGTCATCAGACAAAGGGCTGGGAACTGTCTCTGTCCACAGTTCTTAAGATCAAGCCAACTTTGCAGGATTTAAATGAGTGACAGCACTAAAACTTGTTTGTAGACTTAAACCTAGAGTAATTGCTAATTTCCTCACCTATGACCAACTGTCTTGGATCAGTCTGCCTTATCCATCCAAATATAAATATGAAAACTTGTTGGAGTTAGTAAATCTCCTTTTTTTGCTTTTTCAGGTTAATGAATACATCGCAGTGAGGATTGCAGGGTGCTTTGTAATTAGCTTCTTCTACAAGTAGCAACATGAAGGTGTGTACTCGTCTTTGTCACCACTGCAGGGTGCGGCTCTTTCACAGTTTGAAGAGTCAGTATGTCATAACTGCTACAGTATTGCACTTTATGAAAGCTGTTTAAAAATATTATTTGCTCTGTGAACTCTGGAATTGATGAGCTTTCCCATAAAATACACTTATTTCCCTTTAAATGTTCTAGCTGCATTGCCACAGAGTGATGAAGTAAGAGCTTCTAGAGATTAATTATAAACTCCTGTGGATTTATGCCAATATCCACTTGTTATAGATCTGGCCCAAAGGGACAGTTATTTCTATGTAGTTAAGTTCCTATTTCTGCCCTTTTTTTCAGTCTAATTTCCTTAATTATTTAATGTATTCCCTGTTCACAACTTTTGGTGATTAAGTCTCTCACCCTACGTCCAGTGTTTATAGGTACAGCTAGAACACAGATGAATCTTCTTTCTTTTTCTCAGAAGGTATGGTTAAATATTACCTGTAATTTATCTAGAATTCTCTGATCTGCCAGATAGAATACTAAGTGTATTGAGTGCCCATTCTGACGTAGCTAAAATTTATTGTACTGTGGGTGGTGGGTACTGAATGAAGCCCTAGGAATTCCTGATCCAAATCTTTCTGGTCTTCACTTCTGTGCAGTCAGCTGGCTGTCCACCTAGGTTAATTATCTAGCTAAACTGCTACATCTTCGTGATAAATACTGTCCTGTAGTTGGGTTGAAATACATTTTGGTGAAATAGTGCTTTGGAGATCAGGAAAAATATGGTTATGAAAAAGTTGGAAAATCAGAATAAATCTATGATCCAAGTAAAACAAAAATAGAAGTCTATTTATTTAGAATTTATTTCAATCTTCCTGGTATAAATGAAACTTATTTAGCCTAGAAAATGTAAAGGCACACATTGCACGTCTATAGGAAGCATGTATCCATTTCTGATTAATTTGAAGAGAAATTTTGATTCACTCCCGAACTTCCGAGAAAATAAATTTGTCATAATATTTAACTGACATTTTTTAAGACTAAGACTTTCACTGTGTGTAGCTCATGGGCTTAGATATTAGAGCATGATCCATGAAGCTACTACAATTAACATCACCATCTTCAGCAAAAAACCTCCCAACTTCTCATTTGCACAGCTTTCTGCTTATATGGGCAAGGAAATATTCTAAATGAGGCAAGATAAAAGTAGTAAATTATCATATTAAAAATCTAACCTATTTTTTATTTGCTTGGAAACAAAACTTCACACTATGTTTCACAGGCTAAACTTTGTATTTTTAAAATGGACATGAGAAGGTGATATTTGCTTACATCAGAATATCATCTGTATTTAGTGGCATTTTCAATACTTATACCTGTTATTTCATGATAGTTTACCTGGCAACACCAAAAATGTTCTAAACTTTGTGATAAATCAGAATTTGTCTCTGTTCTCTGCCAGCAGATGAGTTACATTTATAAGTGCAAAATCACCATCAGTTTCCAAATCAGGGACTACTTTGTCACTGATTTTGGCAGGGCTGGTGTATTTCAGGAATTGACTGCATACACCTTCAGAAAATGACTGATCTTCCTCTGTGACCCTTAAAGAGGGGCATAATTAGTCTGCAGATGCTCTCCCAATTACCCCAGGTATGCAGAGATCACAAGGGAAGAGGAAAGAGAACAGCCAAGCTCCCAAGTCAGAAACTCCTCTCCTTATAGATCAAATGCAGTCAGCTCCTCTTCACAGCATGCAGCTGGAACCATACTCTTATCCTTTCAGGTAAATGAAATAGAAGAGACAGAAGAACTACTTTTCCCCCCAGTCAATATCTGGTTCTTTTCTGATTGCTTACTTATGCCACACAGTAAGAATTTACATTCTTTTTCCATGAGATGTTGTTATCAGTACCTCAGAGCCTTTATATTTCTCTATATGATACTCTAAAAGCAGCAACAGCAAGGAGGCAGCAGTTGTGAAGGTTTGGAAAAATGCCCATATTAGATCTTTAAATACTATTTTAGCAAATAAGATTAACTTTTTCATATTATCAGCCACATTTGTGATAGTAGCATCCAAAAAACTCCGTTTGGGAGCAGTGCTTCTCTATACCAGCATTTATGAAGACACAAGCCCTATGTGTCTTGTGCTTGAATTATGCTCTGCTTTTTCAAATGCCACCACCTGACAAGTATAGTACATAGAAAATCTGAGCTTCAGACTTGTTTTCCAAGAGTTTGTTTAGAGTTACAGTCATACTACTTTGTTTGCCTTCTTAAAAACATATAAGGCCAGCCAGAAAAAATGGAGGAAATACTGTTTACAGCATCTTTCCCAAGTCCTTGCCTTTTCAAGTACAAGATGATCTGTATTTGATTTAAAATTATCTTCTAGTCCCTGACAAATGTCTTTTTATTTAATCCCTTAAAGCATAGATGTTTGCAATATCCTTGGCAATTCTCTGAAACCAGACTTTACCCATCCATGGCACATCTTGCTGATCACAGAATCACAGAATCAATTAGGTTGAAAAAGACTTCTAAGATCATTGAGTCCAACCTATGACCTAACAGCACCATGTCAACCAGCCCATGGCACGTCCAGTCTTTCCTTAAACACCTCCAGGGATGGTGACTCCACTGCCTCCCTGGACAGTCCAATCCAATGTCCAATCACCCTTTCTGTGAAGAAATTCCTCCTAATGTCCAACCTAATCCTCTCCTGGAGCAGTTTATGACTATGTCTTCTCATCCTATCACTAACGCAAGATGCTTGTCTGTTCTGTTTTGCCATTAAATTTTCCCTTAGTTGCTGTTACTTTCTCACTCAGGGTTTCTGTTTTACTGAAGAGTAACATCAAATCAGAGAAGCTGCATATGACTGTGTTCAAATAAAAGAGGGAATGTACTGCATGCCATGAATTCACAGTAAGCTAAGCTTGGACAATGACAGCTTCAGTGTAAACACTGATGGTAGTAGTTTACTAGCAGTTCATTTCTGAATATGGTTAAGGAATTCGACTGTGCCTCCAGGCCATTGCATTCTTGTGGGTCAAGAACCGTAGTAGCTTTTCAAACTTAAGTAATCCACGAGTGTCACTCATGTTGCGTCTGCCGTTTCTCATAACAGGAACACAAGATGACATGATTTCTCACTGTATTTTCTTTCTCCTGGTCCAAACCTTCAATAGGATTTGCACTCACTATGAGGAAGTTGTGTTGAAAAGATATCATCATTAGACCAGCGTGGCAGGTGCGTACTGATGACATGATATCTTCACTAGTAGTGTAAAGATAAGGCTCTGCATCTTGGCATTCCTGCTGCCTGCTTTACAGGACCAAAAAACCTACAGAATCCCCTCCAAAATACAAAAAAACAAATTAGTCTTCACCACACTCGTAGAAGACAAATAATGACAGCACACAAAGCAGATACGCATGAATATAAAATGAATATGCTACAATCAGCTGAGATAAAAGGTGCTTATGAGACCTTCAAGTAATTAGGGAGTAGCCTTTGAAGTCTGCTCTTGGCTGCTACCAAAGCCTGCCTGGCTAGCTCACCTGCTTAAAGCACATCCCTTTCTCCTGTTGGCTGGATTTCTGTCGACTGTGTTTTGGCAGAAGCCAGGAGCTTCACAGCACTCATGGTTGCATCAGGCCTTAAGAAACACTTGAAATGCTTAGATGACTGCACACCTTAGATAATAGGGAATGGCTGAGTCTATGCCTGTCATTTATAGAGAGGATTTTAAATTATTCTTCAATCTGTACTTGATTTTTTTGATAATCTAACTTGCTAACACTTTCCCTGATACTTTGTTTTCCTCATGGCAGGGACAAACTGTGGCTCACATCCCAGGCTACTCGACCTTCTGTGCTTCACAGAATTATCATGGGAGAGGAAGGAAAGATATGCAGGTGAAGTAATTATTGGATTCCCTATGTGACACACCTGGAGCAGGATCACCTCACTGACAACCAGATGTCCGTTAAGGAGCAGATTGCAGTGGTCTGTGTCTCATCTTCAAAACCAAACAAGGACTGTAGTGGAGACAAGACAGAGCAGCTGTATGAAAGAAGAACAAGAACTAAAGTATGCCTTGAGCTCAGGTGGGTAGATTGTATCAGGAGATAGTTTTCCAACATATTTGAAAACTTTAATGAGCCTTTTTAGAATAATTTTCTGTTTATCTGGTTGCTAACGTATCTAAAAAGTTGTCTCACCAGAAATGTCTAACTGGCACCAATTCCAAATATGTGTTCAACAGGAAATTTATGTTAAAAAAATATTTGCAAAGGAGAGAAGAAAGTTTTAGAAATACTAGAGTTACCTACCAAAAAAAAAAAAAATCCTGCTTATGAAAGCTAAATATTACTCGAATCCATATCTTTGAAGATGGAGTAAGTTGCCATTTCTAGCTTAAAGAAATTCCTCACATCATTCTTTTTTCTGGGACAGCTGAAGGAGTAACCCTGAACAATCCCTTGATGTAAAGCGGGGACCTCAAACCTTGATTGAAAATCTCCTGAACTTTCTAGCTCTGTGGCACAGTACGAGGAAACTCTGTGGTATGTGTGTGGCTACTGTGGCATTGTGGGACCCAAGGATTAGTAACCACAAGCTTTTGATTCATTTGACTAGAAACCTGTGATTTGGTAGCAGTTTGACAAAATGTCTTTATTTTATTGAAACATTTTAGCTTCTAGGACTCAGCCCTTTCTAATAAAAAAGAGTGAAAAAACATTCCACACAGCAGCATGCTGCTAGAAAATTTCAAACCAGATCATTTTCCTTACAGTATAAACTTACTGAGTAGTGATTTAATACAAGACACTGTCCTCCATTCACATGGTCAAGTACTAAGCAAATACATAGCAAAAGGATATTTGTGTAAGTCTGTATTTAGAAGGACTGGAAATATGACTAAGTTACAGTATGGAAAAGCAAAAAAGATAGGTCATACGATAAACATTATAAAACAAGGTATGTTTTTTGTGTAGATGTTCCCTGGACATTGTCTGTTACCTGAAAATTTCTCAACAAAACTAACAGTGGAAGTGGTAGTAGAGACTGAACAGGCATTTTTATCATCTTGGCATAGAGGGCAAAACAACAAACACCACTGACTACTGTATTGAAAATATTCCACTTATCACTAGACTGCAACGAAATTAAAACATTAAGAGAATTTGAGTCTGCATACGTGCAGCTTCAGTACTGATTTAGGCATTAAAATTACTTCTTTCACTATGTCTTATTTTTCCATTCCTTGAGAAAGTAATGGTCAGACAGCAACTATCATTTCTGGTTTACATTTAGAAAGTTAACATAGAAGAAGTGAAGTTCTGTCCTTCATGAAGTTTTTGGGAAAATTCCCATGCATTTCAGCACCAACAGGATTTCGAGTCCAAGAAGCAAAGGCTAAATCTGAATTAAATACCTACTTTTAAAAAGAAGAAAGTAATGGTGTTTTCAGACCTAATTTTCATATTGTTCTTTCCTCCTGGAAGCCCAACCCAAAAACCTATTTGGGAAATAAGTGGAAAAAAAGGTTTGTGTATTGCCTCCCAGACTCACAGTGTCAGTCCACTGGTTTGCCCCTTTCTACTAATGGTAGGAGGATGAGACTTTTGAAAGCCAGGATTTCAGAGTGTTATGACAAATCCATAAGAAGGTTCCACAAGGACTAGCTACCTCACCTGTTCTCAAACTGTGAAGTCCAGTTTTATAAATCGGAGGAGCTGTTACTTTTAGGAAGAGTTAAATACACTCACAAAGAGAAATTGAGACATTTAGAACCTCTATCATCAAAATTACAGTGTAAAGAACTATTGCTATCTGGTCTGAAACAGAAAGTTAATTCATATGAGTTCGTAGGACTTTTTTAGAAGGAATGTTACTAATTTAATTGGTCAGGCAAAATTAACCACCTACTTCATTACATAATTGCACTTCCCTTGTTGCTTGTCTGGATTCCTTTTGCCGCCTCAAATACAATATCAGTTCTGCAGACGCATTTACAGATCATAAGGCCTCCTTATTAGAAAGGAGATTTAATGTAGCTCCTGGTATCATTTTGGTATGTTGAAACGATTACAGTCAATTATTTAACCTCCAATGCTACTGCTGTGATCTGGTTACAAATAAGTGACTAGTCTTCCTTCTTCAGGAGTACTGACTGTTGTCCCAGCAGCCCAAACTCTTCTTTATCTTTTACCAGTTTAAGAATTGCAATGCATCAGGCCATTCTCATTCCACCTGCAAGGGGCAAGAAGCACATGCTACTTGCCACAGCATTAGAAAAAGAATGTAATTTCTCCCTTTGGACTTTGTCAGTTAGATCTAGCCATCTATAAGCATTTAATCCCATTTCTGCTTCATCTGTGGCAAAAAGTCTTGAAGCACATCACACAACCGCGTGTTTTTTCTCAAAAAAAGAAGAAACCTTCCAACATTCTGAGAAGTACTCTGGCAAATCAGGAAAGAGTGTAAGATGGAACATGCATTGAAGTTAGTTTTAAGTACTTGTATAGTTTTCATATGGTATCTGTAAACATCAGAATTTTTTCTAACAGATTAATTTATAGGTGATTTATTTCCCTGAAGTTTTGCATGCAAAGATTACATTTTGCATGTTTTGAAATACATTAGTGTTGTAACACTGTGAAGAAAGGATTCTCCAGGTCATCTTCACCTCTGTTGCAAGCTGTTATTAGGCTAAGAAAATGCAATCCTGTTTTGCATTGCACAGAATTGCATTCAATTGGATTTTAATAATGCCCGTATCTTTCCTTAAACATCAGCATAAACACTGTTTTGTTTGGTTATTTTGGTTACTTTCTCCCAGCAGGAGACAGTGCCCACTAATTATTGTTTGGTTATTCTTCGTTCACTTCCTGCTAAAGGTGAGGCACATGCACTGCTTCCTCTCTGTGCTCTGGACACTTTAGAACTGGCCATGGCATTAGACAGAGATACTTTTAAATATCATATCATCTTAACTACTGCAAAATTAAGGCTATTTCTGTCAGTTAGGAACGAGCTATTGCTGCAGAAAGAAAAACTTCTCTACACGACACCTCTCTGTGATCAGCTTCTCTGTCCACTGGGTGACACCAGCAGCCTTCCCGACGTGGCTTAGCTGTGTACAGCACCACAGAATACATCTGAAGAACGTTAAGTTCTTAACCACATGGCTTCTTTTCTTTCCAGGTAATACTAATAACATTTTCTTTCCTCTCTGGTGGAAAAGTGATGGAAATAAATAAAAAACCAAAATGCAGAAAGAGCCTAAAACGTCTTCCATGTAAACTACATGTAGTTTACAAGGCTGAAGGAGACAAAGGAGACAAAGTGAGAAGTACTCTGTAAAATACAAAATGAACTGAGAGCCTGAACAGATTAAGATGACATGCTTTAATATGAATGACCCACAGTTGATGAAAAGGATTGTGAATAGCCTTGAGGATCTCAGATAACCAATTACAGGTGAAGTTTGATTCTGTCCCATGTAACTTTTTTGCATTCCCGTGTGGAAATAGTTTATTAATGTTGAAAAAAAAATCAGGATAGCATGCAATTTTTGTGGTTGATAGACTGATTAATCCTTATAACATCTCATAAACTACTTTTCGTTTTGAAAGTAATTTTAAGATATTCTCTGGTATATTTGCAACATTTTAGTTTGTTTCTGCTGTCGTTTTTTCGTTTTGAGTTTACCCGCAATTCACTGCTACAAAGGTTAGCGGCTAGTTTAAACTCAGTTTCAGTCCTATTGCGAAACAGATATAAACAAAAGATGCATGAGGAATAAAAGCTGAAACCTAATTAGCCTGTCAGCGTGGTCTTAATTACTTGTTTTAAAAGCTGAATGGCAAAGGCAAGGTGGCTGCTTCTTTTGTTTGAACAAGAAACTAATCATTGTTTAAGGAAGAATGGAGTTTGTTTTTAGAAGGAATGTGTTAATAGTCCTTTCTATCAACGCTCCTAATGTCTCTCAGATGTTAAATAATCAGTCTAAGCAAAGAAAAAGTCCCAAAGGTGTGAGCCTATTTCACCTGGTTACAACTCGTACGACCTTCCAAATGATACAGTGAACATCCCATACAGATGGAGCCTTCTTTGGTGTTTCCAGGACGGTATTAAACCCATCTTCAAGCAATTCCCGGTCAGGCTCACCCCGTTGTTAAACGCTCAGCCAGAACAGCTTTAATCTAGCAAGAGCAGTAGCAATTCAGAACAGTTTCACGGGACTGGCTTTTAATACTTAACGGAAGCCATACTGTGGGATACCACCATTCTCCATGGGTAAGAGGGCACTTAGGAAACCTGCCCGAGGTAGCAGCTCCAGCTCTCCTTGTGTGATCTGCATACAGTAGTGACTAGTGAAGATCAGAAAAAAAGATAGGAAGCTGTCAAATGCAACTCTGCCAGAAGTCACAAATTGGAAAGGGTTACAGTCATTTCCATTCAAAAGAAAATTAAATAAATATATAATATTCAAAAGTTCTGGATTCTAAAATAGTCTATGGTTCTTTTCTGTTGGACAACAGCATGGCCTCTGCTGAAGAACTGGGACTGGCCGGATTGCAATTTAAAAGTAACAGCCATTAAGAATGAAGTCACTACATTTAGAGTAGACTACAACTCCCATTTTCTTGTAGTTCTGAAACATTGGTCATGTGCCAAAGATAACAAAATGTCAAGTCACACTTGATTGTCTGGGATGTTCAAAGCTGATCACTTTTGATCAGTGCTCTGCAATGGTCGTAATGCAAGCAGAATGTTAGTTAAAGGGTAAATAAAACATTCTTGAGATTCTGGTGCACAGCATGTGACTGTCTTCACCACATCTCAAAAAAGAATATAAATACAGAGTGGCTGTTCATATAAGGAAGGGCTACGTAAGGTAGCTTACAAAAGAGACTAAGATGAGATAAGAGAGAGCTTTATAAAGCAAAACTGGTGTGGCAAAGGAATAAGAAATCATTATCTATTGTTTCTGAAAACACAGAATGATTGGACACCGAGAGAGACAAAAAGGAGACTTAAAACAAAAGGAAGTTCTTTTTCTCACAGCACATCATTAAATTGTGGAACTCTTTGCCACAGGATGTTGCAGAGGCCAAAAGTTAAGTGTGTTCAAAATGAAATTAGATACATTCCTGAAAGCTAGCTCCGTTGGCAACTATCAAAAGTGATGGCCCAGACACAGTTTTGGGTTGAGGAAATCCCTGAATTGTTAACTGCTTACAGCTGAAATGGATCACAAAAAATAGGATTTTCTTATAAATGTTGTTGTACTCCTCCCTCAACTACCAGCCACTTACAGGGACAGGATACTGGACAGGTTAAATTAGTCTTTGATATAATCCTGCACTTCTGCTTTTATACCAGTATGTGCAAGGTTGTTACTTTAATTTGGGAAAAACTGTAGGATTAGGGAGGAAAATGCACAGGGCTCATGAGAAGGTTCTTTGCCTCAGAAATCATCCTCAGCTACATATATCAAATATATTTGTATATATTTTAATTTTTAAAGCTTCAATGAAGCAACACTAATGTTCCCATGAGGGGAACTGTGTACAAGTCAGATTAGAAATCTATTTAATTTTACATACTTTCTTCCCGAGGCAGATAACCAATTTCCTCTGCTCCTTGAAATTTCCTCAGATGATCAGGAAAAAAAACCCTTCAAAATGAAACACAATTGTCTCTGTGTATAATGAGTCAAAAGGCTACCCTTAGTACACTTAGGACAGAATCCATCCTTAATTTCCTACTAAAATAACTATTGTTCAGCTAAATAAATATAAGTCAGTTTAGGAGAAAGAATTCATGGCCTCAAAGAGAAAGAATTAAGTTCAAGTTTTAATGAACGTATTAGGCAAGAAGGAAATGTTGTATGATATTAAACATTTGCTTTTAGACAGCTTTCTCTATAGTTTCTTAGATGCCTCAAGGAAATGGTTTTACAGAAGCATTACAATAACGCAGTTGCTCCCAGGGGCAGTTGTTTCTCTCTGATCGTGGCATGTACTTCCTGCCATATGGACAATCCTACTCTCTCCCCCAGCCCCCCATCTAAAGATCTTCAGCCAGGACTTAATTCCTGTGCCTTCAAAACATTAGGGAGCTATGTGTTTGAGGGGCAGAAGGCAGAAGGGAACCAACATTTTTATTTTATTTGCAAGAAGTGGCTTTTCAAAAGCATTGTTTGTGCTGAGTTAAAAAAACAACCACCAAACACCAAACATTCCTGTAGTTTTCTTTCCCATAGGATTTTCATTCCCATTTTTTCCAAAGCAGATGCTTTTTCTGTGTACTTTACAAATTGATAATTATACAGTATTTGTGAAGAAATGACTAGGATAACAAACCTTATGAACCTTACAATAACAAAGCAAACATACGTACAGACATGGAAACACACGCTGTTGTTCCAGTTTAAGAATAAATTTAAGGCAACATACCTGCTTCCATCCATCAATTCTTTACTACGTGGAATGATAGTTAAATATCGTGAGGCCTAGCTGAGGGAAACTGGCCTCAAATCATTACATTTCTAGATGTGTAATCACCCCTGATGTACTTGACTGAGTAACTGCTGGCAGCATAATTCTCAACAACTGCATTTTCCAGTTTCTGGAGCGTGTCAAAGTGACACTGTGATGTGATGGAGAGGAGAAGGCAACTTGAGGTCAAAACCAGATCCATGTGTTCCTATGCCTGAAGAATACAGCAAGGGCTGTGAAAGTTACTGACATTTATTAAGTGTAGTCACAGATGGATTTGGTCCATTGGTCCAAATTCTTGGTTTATCCCAGACCACAACAGAGGTAACTGGTCTCTCCAGCAAGCGCCCGGTTTGTGCCTCTTGTAACCTGCTAAGTGCAAGAAACAGCCACAAACCCACCAAATGTGCAAGGAAGCTAGAAGAAGAGAAAGAAAAAGGAAAAAAAAAACCAGGAAGAGGAGAAAGTTTTCCTTCAGTTACACCTGCTGCATTTGTTATTAGTGTTGAAATTCATGCACACCCATAAACAGACATCTGTGGACAAATCAGCCATCCAAGCGCAGATGCAAAGCCTAGGATGAAGAGCAGGAGAATCCATGTTGTTTTTCCTCTGGATATGAATATGTACAAGACTCCCAGAAAAGGTCAGGTGAAACCAGCCTGACCTTAACCAATCCCAAACTTCCCCATCCCCAGCCAATGTTCTAGAATGCAGGTTTGAGATGGGAAAGGTAACAAAGATTTAATGAAATCCACTAGTGACTTTTCATTGCTGTTCCTAGATGAGTACAGGTTGAAAATGTGGAGGCAGCATAGTGATAAGGGGCAGTACACATTTATAACTTGTATTGGTCAAGCTGATTTATCAGTATGAGAAACTTCTCAGGTGAGGTTTTCATGATTCTTCTCCCTGGAAAAATAAGGGTACTGCCCTGAAAAAGGTGAGGAAAAATCACACCAATCCATTTATTCCAGCTGATCTCATGATCCAAAACTTTTTAAAAGAAGGCTGGGTTCCATAATTGCGTTTGCCTTGCAGCCTTGCCAGCTTTTTAAGTGCACTCATTACGACATAGGCTAAATGTTTTGAGCTGATTCTGCAGCTTACCAATAGCATGAAAGGAATTCATGCCAGTGAGTTTGGACTTCTCTGGATTCAAGAGTTGAATGGGAGTCTTCTGGGAATATAATTCAAAATAGTTTCTGCCCCGTTTTTCTGCAGATAATCAAGATGACAATGTTTTTAGTAATTTTTCTCCAGTAAAAATAATGCAGAAATAATGTGGAATCCTCTATTTATACAGAGAACCTAAGAATACACACAGAAACTGTTTGAACAGTTTTGTAGTTCACAAAAGCTATTCTGGAAAGGCCAGTCAGGAACTTACAGGATAATCTATGCTTCTTCTACTCTTAGCTTTTTTGATTAGGAATGACATTTTGTTCATTGTGTGGTGATAATGTACTTGTTTGCTTATTAACCATAAAATTATTCATTACCTCATTCCAAATTATTCAGCCAAGCAGCCATTAATCAATAACAAATTTTTGTTACTGTCATGCTACTGAACAGGCAACTTTGGTTTTCAGTTGGGCCTTTAGTGAGGCAGATCTGCAATGACAGTTCTTCACTCCCTTCACAGTCTAGAAACAACCTGAAGAGGTCATTGAGCCTTGCCATTTTCACCATTCACAAAATCAACTATGTCAGTGTTATTATGGAGACAAGAGTTGGCACAGTCCTGACACAGCTGAAGACATCTACAAAACAGACCTTTAGACTTGAATCGGTTTTCTAGAGTCCTTCACAGCCTCTGAAGAAAAACAGGCACTTCCACAGTGCAATTAATCTCCTTCCAAAGTATAAATGAAGTGGGTCAAATGAATCACATGCTGGAAGTGCCTGTTTCTCTCCCGTGGGATTCAGTCATAGGTGAGGTGAAATCCATGCTTGCTGCTTAACTTGTTCATAGAGACTCAATGATAGAGAAGCCACATATATCCGAATGCTTTATTCTCATATTGCTTGACAGCTTTTCCTACTTAGTTTTTCTTCCTGTAGTTAAAACCTGTCATTGCTTGCTCTGTTTATCATAGACATTGAAAACAGACTGTTCTCTTTCTTTATGTAGCAGGTCATATTTTTATGTCCCTTCTGTCTCTCATAACTGTATTCTCACACTCAGTCTTCATGTCTGTGTACTAAACAAACACAGGTTATGCAACCCTTCTTTACAGGTTGTATTTTCTGGAGCTCTGGTCATTGCCCTTGCTTTCCTGCAGATTCATGCTAGTTGATCTACATTTGGCCACTCCAGTATTGCTGAGCTTACAAGTTATACTTTGTATTTCACAGGTTAGATTCCTATTCGCACACCCCGCAACGATTAAAAGTTGAATGTTGTCATCAGCAGCACAGATAATCTGTAACATGAAAAGGACAGCTCAGCCATCTGGTGTGCATGCTACCAGTCCAAGAAGGGTGGTACTACAAAACCCAAAGAGATAACAAAGCTTTCATTACACGTATTTCAACTCTGGTGATTAAATTTAAAAGTACACAAGCAAATCTTTTTTATTTGAACATCTGAGTGCACATGCACATATTCACATTAATTTGTCCAGTTGCCTCTCTAAAACACAGTTTAAATAAACAGAATTGCTTCTATAATATGAACATGTGAAGTTTGCTAATCTGCATGAAATATTCCTCGACAGAGGGAAGAAGGAAATTAACCTCAAGAATGACCATCTTGGTCAAAAAACGCTAGGGAAAGAGAACTTGTGATAACCTGAAGACAGCCCCATTTACTCCTTCAGTCGGCTGGAATGATGCAGAAGGGCACACGAGGAAAAGTATGGGCTGGGCTGAACTCCCAAAATCCCTACTGTGCATTGCTTAATGTCTGTGTTTAATATCTAAAAGTTCCCGTTCTCCCAAAGGTTAAAAGGAATCAGGATGGAGATATATAGGCTTATAAAACCAATCTATTGTTGCCAACAATAAAACATTTTTCATTTTGACCTTTTTCTTTTTTAATGTTCTAACATAACTGCTCAGAAGTTCAATTGTGTTAAAGTTCATCTTTGACCTTTCACCTTTTTATGTGGAAGAATTAGTCAGGGAGAAAAAAACATTCCTCTTTGCCCTGGCTTGCTTATTATGACTCCCTCAAGAATTTCAGTCTGGGGCTATTTGCCAGAACTATGTTTAGCTCTGAGAAGAGAAGGAATCTCCCCCCAACTCCAAAATGGCACTGTCCAAATTTATCTCTTGGCTTTTACTAAAGACTTGGAGTTTAAAACACTCAGGATTCAATTTATCCCAGTAGGGATAAAAGTTTTGCTATACCTATTGAGAAAAGTTGATCTTCAGAGCTACTTGCTAATGAACCTTCTTATTCTATAAGTTCCTACTGTTTTAGAAATTAAGAAAGACAGAAATATGTATTGTAGAAGGTAAATTTTTTATTCATGACATAAAATGCCAGCCTGTGAAAGTCACATGCTACACAAGACATAATAAGAGTGGCAGGAATTTGAAAAACACTGGAATACTTTGACTGGTAACGTTTACGTATTATGCAAGCAAAGCAAATCTTCAAGCATATTTGAATTTTACGCTTGAAGGCACAAATTGATTGCTTGTGGTGGAAGGAATAATGAAATTCCTCCATGTCATAACATCACAGAATCAACCAGGTGAATTGTAATGGAAAGGGCTACATTCCTCTGACAGCACTGGTGATTGCCAAAGGCAGCCTTCTCATTTATATTCACTTAGAAAAGTTTCCGTGCAGTGTGCATTCATGCATCAGATCATCTTTGGAGTAGATTTATCTACCCATTACATCAGCCTCTTCATTTTGGACAGTTACAGAACGCATATGTATCAGAGAACAGCAGTGCTATTTGCAAAGCATTCTGTAGGCAATCCTGCAGTGGCAGAAGGTTCCTTCCCTATCTGCTTGTTACCATTTTCATCATTAGCCACACTGAAACGGAGTCAGAAATAGCACAGCTGGTGCACTCCACCATGTTTTGGCAGTAGGATAATGCCAGTGGTTAAACAAAGCCAACATGGGAGTAGTGGTGTGTGTGCCTTCCTCATCTGCGTGGCAGTGAAAGGCACTTAAACTGGACACAACACGTAAGGGCTTGCAGCAGCAAGAGGAAGTTAATTCCAATTATCTGTACGGGGAACACAAGGGCGGGAACAGACCAGGGAGTGGTGACCAAACCAAAGTGCAAATCCCTGGCGTATGGAGTAGAGGCATTAATCTGGGCTGGAGGTGGCTGGAGGTTTCTTCTCATGTTCTCTGTGCTCCCAGCATAGGCAAGGAAAGAACATGCAGAACTGAGGGAGCATTGTAATAGAGAGGGCAACTGTGAGAGACTGGATGTCAGATTGGAAGGATCTGTGTAATGAAAAACATGAAGAAGAGAAGTTATAGGAAGCAGGATGAGGCATTATCAGAAAACTAAGAAGCAGGGAGAGAAACATAAGCTATGAGGAAGAAACTGAAATGAGAGTAGGAAAATCAAGAGTCAGGAAAGTTAAAATAAATGAGGAAGAATTTGCCTCAAGGGGAAAACAGACAGACATGAAGGGGTACTTGTAGCCAGAGAATCAGTAGCTAAGGCCAAATGTTACTGGCATTTCCACCTGCTGACGTACACTCAAAAACTGTACCCCAAGGAGAGCCTACAGGATTCCCTTTGATGCTGACACTGCTCCCAACAGTGGATTTAAGCAGGGGGGCAGAGAAACCAAGATCTGTGCCAGAGTGTAACATGGATAAACTGTTCATCACTTCCAAATCTGCACTGCTGTGAGTGCTCCTCTCACACTCAGGTAAACAGAGCTCTTCATAGCACTGAGACAAAGAACTTAACTGAAAGAAAAGTGCTTTGGAGTTGAGTAAAAACCAGTGCTATTGTAATAATTTTTGCCTATAAAACTGAAAAATGCATGATATGTTTTTTTCCCCTCTCAATAACCCATAGGTAAAAGCAGTGTTCTTTGTCATGTTCGTTCCTGGCTATGTTACAGATTCATGCATGTTGGTGTGAGTGTAAGATGAAGGCAATTTAGTGATCCTCTGAATTTCTTTCTAAGTGAATAGATCCATTGTTACTTGAATATGCTTTACCCTGAAGTATTCATACAGTCCTTCATGCTGAGAGCTTCCCTGAAATAAGCCAGATGTTTTCAATTGTGTAACACTGGGAACATCCCACAACATAAGCAACTTTGGATAGTACATCAGCTTAAATGATTGTTATAGTTTTAAATTCAATTCAGCCAATTTTCACTGAAATGAAGACTCCGTTACACTGCCAAAACAATTACACAGGCCCTCAAGTCAGTGAGAATCTGGCCCAAGTACATCACTGACTGAGAAAAGGCTGATGCTCTCGCCTTCATTCTGCTTATATCTAGTATTTCAGCCAGCTAAGTCAGACATCCGATGTTTTATCTGTGTGGAACAGTCTTTGCAATATGTCTGTCCTAGTTACAGGGCCCGGGACCAGTTTATCTCTATGTGGGTATAACCCAAACTGTGTACTGTGTATTCTACACCCTCTGTGTCATTTCTGATGGACTGATGTCCATAATGGATCGTTTGTAGCAGCTGCCCAGGGCACACCTGACACCTCAGGCTACAAGCTGGGTGTTAAAGAAACCCTGCGAGGCAGGGGAGTGTTTCTTTGTCTTCACACCAATGACTCAGCTGTGATAACTCCCCTCTGGAAAGACATTAACACCTTCACACCCAGCCTGAGGGGTCACCCCTGCTAATGGGCCATACTGGACTGGCATAATAGGCAGCTGCAACACCTAGACCATCAAAACTCCAAAGATATCCCACGACTTACAGAGCTAAATCACCCACTGTGAAACCCCTCACCCTGGGGGAGGTACTGGACATTCCCACCTGAACCTGAGCATGTATAATTTTGGGGTTTTGGGACTTCTGGTACCACTCATTGGATCCAGAGGAGGACCAGAACTCCAACAGGACTGCAACTGCCACTCTCAGCAAGACTGTGCTCATTACTTCAACAGAACTGCCACCATCATCCGGACCAACAGGTTTTCCTTTGCTTTTACTGTGCGCCCAGTGGGCCACGTGGTGCTCAGCACAGGGGCCAATGAACACTGTTCTGTTCTTGTCCCAGGGGGCTGGGTTATACATCTGTTTTTGTGGGTTAAAACCGGTTTCTTCTCTGTTTCTGGATCTTTCTGAACAGCTCTGAATTAGCTTTAGTTTGGTGGTTTACTTTTGCAGGGAGAGAAAATTGTTAAAGTTTCAGATTTTGCCCACATTTTGAAAACTTATAGCTTTGAACATTGGGCATAGTTATTTCCTACAGGTTTATAATCACTTACCAAATAACCCTGGTCACCTTTCTTCTCTAGAAAGGCTTCCTAAGAGATATGGTATTTAAACAGGAAAGTTCATTTCTACTTATAAAAGTTTAGAAGCAGGATATCCTACTTCCACTCCTTAGTAAAAACACAAACAAACAAACAAAAATCAAAGATATTTAGTTAACATATGCAGAAGAGAAAACCCAAACAAACAGTTGTTTTATCCTATGCCTAATGTACTTGTCTCTGTTCATCTTCAAATATGACATATTATGACACAGCTAAACTGAAGAATTACCAAAATGGATGGTGGCGGGTTTTGGTAGTCCATGAAGCAGCATGCAAAATGTTGCTTTATACATCCCAGTATGCTGTTTGGAAATCTTCGAGGAACTAGAAAAACCTGAGTTTTATTTTTTAATTCTTAAATAAAATACTATATACAACAAATTCAGGAAAGGTGAAAGCCAAAAGCCATAATTAAGTTGTAAGTCAGGCTACCTAACAACCTTCTTTGTTTGTTTTTTAACCTATCATCTTCATTTAGAATAAGAGGTTGCTTTTGCCAATTCAGCTCTTTTTTTCTTCTTTGGCAGAAGTACATTCAAGGAAAGCTACTCTTTGCCAACTGTATTTTCAATGGGTACAGCAAGTCTACTAAAGACCTTAAAAAATAAATAGCTAAGACAAGGAGTGATTATCACATGGGTTACTGTCTTCCAAGTGATTTGAAGTTCAGGTATTTTACTTTCCATCAGCATTGTTTCTAATAATTTAATTCTGAGACCTTTGGCTTATTTGTTTAGTTTCTTAAATATCAAGCACTGTGACTCAGAGCAGTCTCAATATCAAAGTATTTGGACCTTTTTGGCATGTTTATAAGTTCTCCATCTTGTTTATTCCTTCCTGTCCCATTCAACAGTTCCTGACTGTCTGACCACAGCTGCTGAGCTACAGAATCTTTCTGGTAGTCACTGGCAAGGAGGAAACAAGAAAACAGGTAAAGGTCCTGAGCTCATCCTCTCCTTCTTTTGTGCATGTCTGACTAAAACTTACTTGTTTTATGGGCTGTTATATTTACATTTTGGCACCATCCATAGAAATTTAATTGCAATTAAAGGACAAATTACTTTAGCCAGGTGTCTTCTAGCTTCTTCATTTCATTAATAGTTCTAGGGAGGCTCTAGAAACATAACCTGGGGAAATAGCAGCAGATGGTCAAATACTTCACAGGTTCATACAGAGCGTACAGCTCATGGAGGGAGCATTCTCAGGAGCTAAAGCACGTGCTGCAACAGTTTGCTCCCTCGTAGAAGTTTTCAAAGCAGAAACAAAGACAGGCAGGAAGAGGAAATAATTGCAGCTTTTGCAGTGTATTTCTTACATAGCTTTGGGAACCATGTAATTATTTTTAATTTACTGGTGATGCAAGCCAGTAACTTCAAACTTAAGTTTCAAACTGAAACTTCAGAGTGCCTGGCATGAATGCAAAGGTTACTGCATTCCACTATGGATTTAACCAATACATCTTGCAGGATATAATGATGATCACGGTGATGATAGATCTATTAAACTACTATTAATCGCTGAGAAGCAGCTGACAGCAAAGAAGAACACAGAACACAGTAAAAAATGAATTGTGCAGTCTTCTACTGAGCTGCTCTTAGCTAGCTTTGATAGGTCATGGCAAGTCTCTCACTTCTTTTAAGCTTAACAAAACAATGTATTTCATTTCTATTGAACAATAGCACGTATTGCAGTTGAGTCCATTTGTCTTGTCACTTCACATGTGTACACAAAACAATTACTGGAGTGGTAGAGAAGTCAGGGATTAAATATGGTTGTTAATTAACAGTAGCATTTTCAAAAATGTTAATTACTGGCCTGCCGTGCTTTCCCTCCAAGCCAATGGAAAGCTTTCTTGATTGGAGTCTGGACAGATTAGCTTCAGGCTGGGAGTTTTTGCAAATGCTTCTGGGAGTGATTGAAAAGGCTGCACTGGTCTGTGGAATTCCCTGTGCTGGTTCTTCCCTACACTAGAAATTTCCTCATTATTTCCCACAATGGCATCATCCCTAAATGCAACTTTAGAAGCAAATGTATGCAGCCGCACAGATGGGCATTTGGCTAATCTAAACCTATATATAACCCGTGCCAGGTGTGGTCAGAGCCAGCATGGTTATTCTGACGTTTGTTTCTGCTACTTGCTATAACAATACCATGACAAGAAATCCTTAAACAGATTGGGATATTCTATGGGGTACTTTCATGCACAGGCTGTGAGCACGTGAGCAGGTGCAACTGAGGGGACAGAAACAGTTTTAATGAAGGAGAGGGCAATGAAGAGTGTGAGAGAAAACCAAGGCTAGGTGACATAGCTATTTCCATATACTCTACAATAATTATAAAGATGATGTTAAGGTGTGATTAATTTCATCCTTAAGTCTCCAAGAGGAGATGCTTCTGGTACTTTCCAATCTTGCTAGCTGATCTCCCAGCTTCAGAAATTGCCAGATATCCACCACACAGGTGCATGTGCATGTTCTGTTCACTTTATGTCAATACCTTGGGTCTACTGTAATGGACCTTTGAACTCTTTCCTCCTGCATACCATGCTGTGGAACAGATCCTATTGAGAGCACAGCTGTAGGTCAAGGAAGATTCTGCACTGCTGAAAAGGGATCAGCATCAGTGAAACATTGAAAAAATCTTGCTTTTCACTGGGAGGATAAAAAAACCACTATCATTTCTCTATCTGTTAATGGAGTGACTTCTTGGGAGACAGCATTTTCTTGTTTGTAAATCAGCTGTTTCTCTAATGGAAGTAAGCAAATAAGTCCTGCCCTGCATTCCTTTTTCCCCTCTTCTTTACCTGGAAGATGAGTTAAGCATGGAGACAGCATAGATAACTGACTGAAACTGAAGACCACATTTCTATGAAAAAAATTGCCCATGGATTCCTCTTCCAAATCTCTCCTCAAAACTTGCTTCACTCAGGAAGACCACTGGTTTTTTAGCGTATGTCAGCAGAACAACCACCCATAAGACTTACGGACTTCATCTCTCGGTATATTTTTTGTGTCTCGTCCATTTGTTTACACCATGGGTGTCCCATTCTAGGTTTCTTATTTGCTAACTTATAAGAGCATGGACTATGCTACAAAATAACCCTAGGGAAGCTTAATACAGTAAAACTGATTACATGTTGGCATCAGTGGAACAATATAAATAGAAGTCTGAATGACCAGCTTTGTAGGACTGGTCTGGCTCCATCTCAACCTGACCCGCTACACTAGACCTGGTTACTTGGTACAGTGTGAGTATTTCCAATATGAAGCAGCACAGCAGAAGGATGAGAAGAACAGGTTTTAATGAGAGAGAGGAGAAATACAGCAATACAACTGATACAAAAAAGTACACAATATAACACAAGTGTCTAATAAATAGCAGAGAACTTGAGAAACAGGAAGAAAGTTTCAGATGGTTGAAGAAAGAGGCTTGCTCAAAAAGATACAATCTTAAGTCTTCATAGATATATATACATTCTTGGCAGTATAGGAAATGTACAGTTCTTACATAGAAAATACTGACTGTCTGAAGTGGTAGTATCAATTCCTGAAGAATATTTGCATATGGTACATTATGAAGTATACATACAGGCAATTTAGAATTCAAAAAATCTCCAAGTAAAGGAAAACACTGCGGATCCCTTTTGGTAGACAGACTTCTCCTTCTAACAGCAGCAATTGGATCTGTTCAGTATTCAGTATGAAAACAAACACGCAAACCTTGAAACAGCAAAGAATAAGCAAAACCTTTTGCACAACAGATTATGCACCAATTAAGCAGCAAGATTCAATAGGTAAGAATAATACTCCTGCCTCACCAAGTTTCCCCTTGGCTTTCACAATCAAATTATTTTCCTTCTTCCCCAGTAATACTTAAGCTTCCCTTCCCTGAATTAGGTGAGTGTGAGTCATACCTAAGTGGGAAGACTGGTCAACAGATGTTAACCTTAAAACCAAATGAGGGAATGTTTACAGGAAGAGGTGTGCCATCAGCCACAGCTCCTAACAGCAGCACAACACAGCCTTTGTTTTGATAATAAAGTCTAAGCAGTATAAGGGAGCCACAAAGCTTCAGATAAAAGAAGCCAGTCTGTTCTGTTGCTGCTATTTTGGCACTTTCAAAACATACAAAGAAAGCTTGTCTCTTACAAGTCATACAGCTAGACAAGTAGAATACATCTCCCGCAGAGCTTCCTAGATTAAAGATCTACCTGCTATCAGTCCCCTCAACTGACCCGTTATTCTCTTCCTAAAGGCCCACCTACCAAGCCATTTAGGTGATGCTTAAAGGGGTTTTGCTAATTTGCCACAGCACACAGGTCTCTGAAGGATGATGGGAAGCTGCAGCTGGAAGCACGTGACACACAGAAAAACATTCTTCAGTCATCACTTATTTAGACAAGAGTAACCAGTGTTCATTACTAAAGTGCTTGTACTGAGGAATCAGCAAAATATAATGCAGGAACTATTGCCAGGATTGCTTAAAATTAATTTCATCTTCAGGATGAAAGTGAAATTATAAATAAACTTCTGTATAAAAGATCAAAAAAAGTGCTCATACAGCATTTGTGCATCCCTGTGAAAGCATTCCCTATTCCATTCAATCATTACTAATTGAAGGATGGATAAGCCACATCCACACCACCTAGGCAACTGTCAGGGATACAGGATAAGGAGAAAAAATGATACAGGCAGTAGTGAGACAGAATTTTATTATAGATGCTGGAGAAATAATACTGACCAAAAAGACTTTGAAAGTGGTTAGCATTACAACTGAGAAAACGGCTTCTAAAACTGGGAAAACCCAGGCACAAATTAAAAAAAATGGCTTAAAAATAATCCTGGTGATGCACACGATCAAATTGCAAAAAAGACTTTAGGTCCTGATTCATATCCATGGGAAAAAGGAGGGAGGTAAAGTGGAAAAGCACAAAAAAGACGAACAAAAGGGTTTGGGAGAGTATCATGGGCAGGAAGCCCTATCACAAAGACAGGACAGAATCCAGGAATGTCTTCCTGCTACTGCCTACATCCAAGCCAGAACCTGAGTTATGAGACCAGGCCCCAGGCTTCACACCTGCTTTAAGGACCTGCTGACCTAAACCTCCTTGAGACTGATTTAATCAACTGTTTAAAGCAGCATCAGCAACTGGAAGGGTGGGTGCAGAAGAGATTCCCAGTGGAGCCAAACCACATGGGTTTTCAGTACACTTGAGGGAAAGAGACTGACGTCACACAGAACTTAAAGGAAGAGATAGAGAGATTGACTACATATAGCTTGATACACCACCACAGCAGAACCAAGTCTTTCTCTGGAAATGAAATGGAGATAAAAGAGAGGCTTTTTGAAAAAGCTGCTGAAGACTGTCTGGTGAGTGTTTCCTGTCTCCACTTCACATGGACAAGAAATTGTGGATCCTTCCCACTGTCTGCAAAATTCAGAGTGTATCATGTGATTTCCCTCTGCAGCCCTGCCAGAAGTTTCTTGCTGCAGTTTCTTTTAAACATTTCCTCTTATACTTTAGCTCTCATTTATTAACCAATTAAAACAGCAGCTTATCAAGATTTTTTTCTTTCCCTTCCCTGTGGCTCCTTGGCAATCCATGCTGCCTTTAGGTCCTGTTTTGGGAAATGCTAAGACTTAGCAGGCAGGAAATGTTGAGGAACATGTACCTGTTTACGTGTTTAAGACTGGGCAGATGGGCACACAGGCACTCACAGCAGCTCAGGTGCAAAGCCTTGATAAACGAAAACTAAGTAAAATAGCTTTTCTAATTAAAGGTGTAAAATCAGCGTGTGTTTTAAATACCTCCACAGAGCCTGCTTGGTAGAACACAATTTCAACTCTTTTGCCATTAAATAGCAAGAATTAAGTTTTTGTTTACCTTCTGATAAGTAACTGGATAGTTTGATATGAGAAAAATACAACCTCTTTGCTTGACAAGCCTTGCAGTGGGATACCTGGAAATACACATGTACAATATGAAGTGTGTATATATTTATATTTATAAAGCTCACACAAATCCCTCAAATTAAGAAACAATCCGTTAATGCTGCTCAATGAAAATTACAAATAGTTCAATTCAGGGGAAAATTAGTAGTAATTGTAGTATGAAAATACATGCTCTTTGTCAGTGGGAAAGGTTTAAGCACAACTGCTATATCCCAAAGCTTCCTGAACTCAAGACTAGGCAGCTGTGGAGCCAGAGCACATTGGCATAGGAGCTGGAAAGCACGTTTTCAGCCCCTACTGCAGAAAGATGCAAGCTTGTTTAGGGGAAGGCAGATGCAGCTATGACTGTGCCACCCTCCCACTGGAAAGAACAAGTAAGGCTCATGTACTGAGGAACACGTGTTCAAGGATCAGTCTTCCTGAGGAGACATTACCATCTTACAGTCTTTAAGGAGGGAAGTTCCTGGAAGTGAATGTTCTGAAGCCCAGGAAGAAATAGGAAGCCGGGCTGAAATGTAGGTCAAAGCTCCCTAGAAGGAATGTCAGGACAAACACTGTACCAGCCCTAAGAACCCTTCTGTTTATGAGTTTATGACTGGGAATGTGCAGCAGCACCTTGGTGTGGATTTCCTCTAGCCTGTCATTTCATAAAGTTTAGACAAGGTCTTCAGAATTGAAGGGAAAAAGTGGCCAAATTCCTCAACAGCTGATAACAGAATGCTGGAGAAGAGCTGAAGGCTGCTAAGAGGAGAGAGAGAGTGAGACGTCAGAGGAAAGAATGGACCTTGCAAAAACTGGACCTTTGAAAGATGCCTGCAGAGTCACCAAGTCCAGCTCAGCAGCCCCACAGTCAATCACCTGAGTAGAACCCTTCCCAGAAGTGCTCAAACCACAAGAGCTTCTCCAGCCTTGTGCCCACGCCCCGTCTTGTGCAGTGTGGCCACTAATGTTTAAGTTTCTTATTGGAGATAACTTACCTGGTGCATTATAGGACAGTCCCTTGGGTGAGAAACAAACCAAAAAAACCCTCCCCAATTGGTTTCTGTGGCCTGTGAAGAGGAAAGGTTGGAAGGAAAAAGTTTAAGACTGGGATTGCATGTGGCATGGAGGCTGCAATAAAGGGAGATAGAGACAGTAAAACCAAAATGCTTGTGAGGCATCCTGTTCCTGTATGGGTTTCCCTCAGCACTGTTCTGTGATCTCTACAAGCTCTGCAGACCTCAGGCACACAGGTGCAAGCAGATTTTCGGTGAACAGTCACGTTAGGACTTTAAAAACTTTGAGTACCACGTCATACTGAGCAGTGCAGGAACAGCCAGCATGAACTTGTTTAAATTTGACCAGCTGTGCCTTTGGATGAAAGGTCTGGAGGACAATTTGCAGGTTTCTGGCTTTTATCCCATAATACACTTAAAGCCTATTATTATTATTACTGAAACACAGATATCAAACATTATAAACAGCCCACATTTATGGTGCTTCTACTGAGATCAAATGCATGATTCTCTGTCAGCAATGACTACTGAAGATACCAAGCACTGACTTCTCTCTTTTTGTTTGTTTAGAAATGGACCTCTTTTTAATAGCACAAAGTAACGGAAAGGATTGGTCACTTTCTTTAGAAATTTGAGATTATTTTCAGTTCTCATCCATGCAGCTGGAGAAGGTCAGGAAGCAGTCTTTAAATATTAAGATTTGAGCACAAATCAAGCCAACTAATGACACTTATTTTGGGACCTTGTACTAGAATTGCAGTTATTTTTAAAATGCAACTGGTATTTTTCAGTAAGTCAGAATTACTTATAGAAGCCAATTTACACCAAAAGTGTGGTACAAATTTGAGCTGTGATCTGTTACTATTTCTGTTTTGACTCTGTACTCCCCATTATGGTGTCTGCCTTCTGTTTCAGTTCTCAAGTCAAGTGAGGAAGTCACTACACAATTCTAGATCTAGTCATTCGCATTACAAACACAAATAAAAAGAATTTGTGTATTATTTTAAAATCTGAATGCCTTAAGAGTGGTAGTAAAGGGAGTGGACCATAGGTGTCAGAGGGACCAGAAGGGTGAAAACAGTAAGCAGAAAAAACCATGCACGGTAATTTCAGTTTTACTGGCAGTGTCATAAACAGTTCTTAGAGACTCTGGAGAATAACAGAGAAACAGTCTTGGGCAGCCTAGGCCTCACGAACAACAACAAAACAAAGGAGTCAAAATGAGTGAGGAAAATAATGAGTGGCACTATCCTCATTAGGATTCAGGGAGCCAGCTGCAAGTTAAAACACTCATGCTCTTCCAGTCCTATGCGTGTCCTGAATCACTGAGTGGTTACAAAAGTCACCCTAAAGGAGGGACTGGCATTGCACGGCCATGAAGTGGTTTAAGCTGCTATAGAACTGCATCCCCCTAAAGCAGACTGTCCGTAAGGCCTTTAAGATTTAAAGCTGAGAAGATACAAACGGTCAAAACATGCTGACCATATGAAAGTATTCAAGTTTTGGTCCTATTCAACCTTTTTAAAATAAGCCACTTTGTAACAGAGAAACAAACTTTTTCCTCATCTACTAAATTATAGTCACTTCTTCAGAATCCTGTGTTCAATTCAGAAAGTGTAATGTGGGCTAACAGTGTGTTCACCCTGCTGAGCCAAGATGTGTTCTGATAACCTGACAACAACTTGAGAGATGGCAGCGTGAAAGGTGAGGCAGGATATCAACAACAATTTCATATTAGAGTGCTGTATCTCAAGGTAGCAAAATAAAAACATATACAGGAGGGAATTAAATATGATGAGAAAATGAATAAAGCACATCACTAAGCATTTTGAGAAGTAGGCACAGAGGTCTTCCATTTGGTCTCTGATATCCATATATCCACAGCCATGTTTCTTCTGGGAAAATATATTTTGTAATATATACTTACTCATCAGAGACCAAAAAAGCTCTGGAAAGTTAAGCTGAAATTTAAACATTTGTTGTTTGGCATCTTAATTTGTGTTAGACCAGGTGGCAGCTGTTGGAAGATCATTTTTGTTTAACAACTTTTTGTTTTGTTAGCAAAGAAAAACACTGTCCAGCCAAATCCTGCTGACAGTGAATAAATATTTCTCCTCCATTAGACCAAATATTTTCATTTGTCATCCTAATAGCTAGGGTAGGGGTAAAAGATCTGAAAAGATTTTTCTTTTTAACATGGACTCAAATATATTTGAATGGTTCAGAGTTTTATGGGAGGTGATTATTACTCCATACTCAGCACTCTTGAGGTTACATCTGAAGTACTGCACCACACTTTGGTCGTTATACTTCAAAAACTGGACAGATTTCTAAGGAAAGCAACCAAAAGGTGAAAAACATGACCTCTGTGGAAGGACTGAGGGAAGTGGGCTTGCTCAGTTGGAAAAAAGAAAAACCAAAAAACTTTGACTAATGTTCTCATTTGTAAAGCCTGTAATAAAGATGACTGCTTACTAGCACTGGGACTAGCAATAACTGACCAAACATAAATCCGAACAAGGTTATGGGAAGGGATTCCATTGGAACCTGTTAAGCTGACCAGCCACCATCACCACTGGCTCAAGAAGTCCCTGAGCCACAAATTGTTGAGGAATATCCTGGGTAAATATCAGTACAAAATCTCTCTTTTCTCATACTCTTCTCTCAGCATCTGCTATTAGTCCCTGTCACAGACAAGATCCTGGAGTAGCTTGGCCCTTTACACTGACCAAGTGCTATTCTCACACTCTGCCTGCTTTTTTAGATGAGACTGTGTGAAACCCTGTTAATTCTAAAGAGTAATTAGCCCTGGGAACAAGTCACTTGCAGAGAAACAGCAGCCCTTCACTAAATAAAGAACGAGGGCAGTTTAGTGTACTTGACCTCTTGTTTCTGTCAAAAAAAAAAAAGGAAAAAAAGAAAAAAGGGATAGACTACAAGATGATAAAATTCAGTGTGGGCAAACCACACAGTTCACCGTTTAACTGGGGTTTTTTATTACCAAATAAATTAATGCGACAGTTGCAAATTTTACACTTCCAGAACACATAAAATTTCCAATACTGTGTCAGTCACACACAGACAGGCGTGCTCAGGACAAAGTCTGAAACCTCAGTAAAACTGGCTACTCTACCAGGTTCCATGTTGCACTTAGAAAACGGGGTGCAAGATTCAGTGATGTCCAGCAATCCTCTGTTGGGAGTAAAACTGTCTCACTGCCGCAACCGAAACCAGGAGATTCACATTTGCAAATCTTGCCTGTAGCTGACACTGACACATTTAACTCCATTTGAAAGATGCTCCATTATCTGTCACTCTCTACATTTGCTTCTATGACACAACTGTTTTACAACTTCTGCCGTGAAGACATACACTTAACAAAAGGGACAAATTATCTTCTTATCACATCTTTGCCCCCCATTTAAGCCTTTATCTAGATCTTTAGCTGTAAAGTGAAGTGATATAAAAGATGTAGTGTCAGATTGCAATCCAATCTAAAAAGCAAATATTGTCTTTGGAGTGCCTTCCAGTAGGATAGAAGGAGAAGAAATTACTTAACCCTGTATAATTACTTGCTTCTACTTACAACCTCACAGAATGGCTAACTAGAAATGGAATAGGGAAAATGCACTTATTGTTAGCTCTGCTCTTCATACAGAATTTTGGCTGCTGATACCCCTCAGCATAACCCATTATTTAATATGGATTTCCTGATTAGCATGTTTCAAAAAGTTACAAAGCCCTAAGAAGGAAATGTTCTGTTTTCACAAAAATCTGTATCTCAAGTAACGAGCCAAAGAACACAGAATAGTGCTCGGACCTTGACACACTCAATATATTAACACAACTCTTTAGAGCTAATGCACACTTCAGTGTGTTCATGTGCATTATTTTAAATGCAGCAACAAATTATGATTGCCAAGAAATCTGTCAGGTTCTTGAAGGAACATACAGCATGTACGCACAGTCCTTGCAAATGACATAATTATGAGAAAAATCTGAATTATGACAGAGTGCATATAACACATGTAGATGGAACTTGGTTATCAAGTCAAGGGAAGTCATGCTTTGTGTGCTGTACACTGTTAGCCAGATTTTTCTGCAGGGAGAATATTAAATAAATCAAAATAAATGACCTGATGGCTGTTATATACGGATGTGATGCAAGGCAGAGAAAGCAAGTGAGCCCAGGTGTTCATATGTGCAGCTTCTAAGACTGCACTAAGACAGACCATGGAAATCAGTTAAAGTGCTTGTAGAAAATCGATTCGTTCCAAGTAGGATCAGAACTTCCTCCAAAAAGCCATCATTTGATCATACCCATGTCTAATGTCAAGGCTGTAATTTCACACACCACCATCTTTGCCAATAATGTAAATGTGGGCAATCCCAAGTCTCACGCAGCAGCGCAGTCCGTGCTGATACAGCTGGTTGAAGGTAACTACTGTAAATAGCATCACTGCAATAAGAACAGTGAAAAGTAACCCCTAAAAACGGTGGACTCACGAGCTGTTTTGTAACATGGCCACTAAACCCTGCGATGACACAACTGATGGCTGAAAATGAACAATGGATGGGTTTTTTTAGTTCAGTTTCATCACCAAGATCAGCATATAATAAATCTAGGTTCCAAGCGGGCCACCAAAGTCAATTCTAAGGACTGCATTAAAAGAAGAGAGAGCAATTTTTATAAATGTGAGATCTGAAACCAATTTTAGTAGCAATGCAAAACACTCAGGCTACTACTGCTTTCATCTGAAATTCTGAGCACAGTAGTAATTCATATCCTAAATCTGATCATCTTTCCAGGTTGGTAGCATAGCCATACACATTGTAAACTATGATTTGAATCCCACTGGAAAAATTCAGGAGTATCCTTTCTGGGATACACAACATCAGATCATGAGATGATGGTGCAATGGGTTTATGGAAAAGTATTAATGGAACATACATTTAGGGAGTCAGAACAATTAGCTAGGAACAAAAAAGTATCTGGGCACTTTGTGAACTCAAGGATCTCAAGTCAAGGATGAGGAAGACTTCTTTTTCAGAAGCATGGACAATGCTTCAAACACAATTTATCCAAAGCAGCTGTTCTAGACTTGGTAAAAAAAATTGCTTACCAGAGAAAAAATAGAAGTGTTTTATCATTTTAGCCTAATCTTTACAGGTTACAGAATATACTCTACCTCTGAGAGGAGGCTTAACTTCTCAACACACTCTGAGAAGCATCTGATTTTTTCTTTTACCACTCCCCCAAGACATCAACATTCGATTTCCAGTCACTTACACAAAATTAAGGGCACAGAACACAGTGTTACTGGTCAGTGAAAAACGGCAAGACATTCTCTTCCCAAAACCTGTGTGTGAGGGAGAAGACAGGCATTATATTGTGAAAGAACACTGTAAGTCACATACTCCCTTGTCTATCAATTGGTATTTACCTCTCTACCATCTGTGAAGAAGTCCACATATTTCACAGTGTTCATGCAAAAATCACTAATAGAAGAGAGGGAGATTGAAAGAAAGCACTTGTTTTCTGACATATCATCAGGAGTTCCACCCTAATCTGCTGACTTTTGTTGGCTTTTCCCATTTCCCATCAGCATCCTAGGAAAGACACTGCTCTGCACCACCTGCATCTAAAAACCCTTTGCCCTACAGAACCTGCAAACCCCAATAAATACTCTAAGTAACTGATGCAGTGATTTGTCCTGGAAATGTATCCAGGTCAAAGTAGAGTATTCCACACAAAGAAGCTGCGCTATTGTCATTAGAGACATGGAATCTGTGCTTCAATTTGTGTCAGAGAGCAAAAGGAAGAGAAGGCAATGAAATCATTAACCTGCTCCTTGTAACATCACCACAGAGAAAAACCCAACCCACATATCCTCATACCAAACATCCAGACTTCAGTGTCAGTTAACTAAGTTAGAAGATACACCTTAGAAAATACACAGTTGTTGTTCTCTCAAGGATTCTTAATCACACAGGTTATAGTTGTGATCTAAGGAAAAGTGAAAGAACATTAGGGAAAAGCAAGGATGCTGTTTAAACAAAATACTGCATTTTGTTAAGCTCTCAGATAATTGTCCTCTAAGAAAATTACTTTAGGATATAAACAAAAATGTACAACCAGTCATGTTAACAAATCAAACAATTATATTAAGGTTCAATTTACAAAAGGTTAACAAATAATTAATAGCTGGTTTAATACACAGGTATTTACTTCTCACCTACTGTCAATCCAACAGATAGCTTCTAGCTGTCTACAGTACTTTCTACTGGTGTGCTTACAGCCTTCCCTAACATATACTTACAACACGTTTCTCTAACATGAATTACAACTTCTAGAAATCATTTATTAACCCTTCATAAAATTCTAAATAAACCTTAATATGAAGCATGACTAACTTTATACTATTTCGGCCCCATACCCCATGACACATCAAATACTAGCTCTTTCAAGTTTTTATTTAAAATACTACATTTTATTTGGGTGCCACATCACTAGCTGCAGAATCACAAATGCCTACTGTGGCTTAGTCAACAAACTGCAGACACAAGAAGTGAAACAAAAGTGGTGGGGGAAGATCACAGGGAACAGTTCAGGTTCTTCCAAAAGAAATGTCCTGGCTTTTTTTGTTGGAACAAACATTGATACCATGACAACAGAATCAGAAAGCAAAAAACGGAGTCTATTGTCAATCAAGACATAGTTTTTCCTTAATTTTAGAAATAAAAAACCCCAAATACATTATAATATAAATAAATAAAACAGAAAACACAAAGGTAAATTCCAACCTCCATCACTAGGACCTTAAAAATGGAACAGCCGTCTATTTCTTGGATGCAGCCTAAACTTCTCTTACCTGAAAATTTTCAATATACTTAGAAGTCCTATTTAGTGTATCAGACTTAGGGAACAAGATGTATTATATTTAGGTCTCCTATTTTTTCCATCCAGTATTTTCAGCTTCACACCTCACCTTAGTTTTTTTTCAATCAAATTGCCTGCTGTTGGTTTAACAAAGCTCAGCTCAGACTTATACTTCTCCTTCACTTTCAGAGACTCTATCTTCATTCTCACAGCCCTCCACAAGGTCTTCATGCTCCCGTGTCTTCTCTTCCTCCTCCTCCTCTCCCTCATCTCCAAAAGTTTCTTCCTGCATTGTAGTAAAAGTGAAAGACCTGGCAGCAACTTGTGCAGCCAGACCAGATGTGAAGTTTAAATCTGTTGATACGTGGAGCTGGGCCAGCCTATGCTTGATTTTTGAACGTAATGCATCCTTGGAGGGAGGCTGTGAAACCTCTACTCCATCCACATTGCTCGGCTTGAGTTCTTCAGCTTCCCCTTCACACTGAAAACACATTCTTTCTTCAGCCCCTGTAGAAACATCTTCATCTGCAGTACTGTTTTTGTTTTTCTCCATCTCAAGATCTTCAAACAAATATTCTGTCCTGCTCTTATCAGCAGCATTCACTTGTGGATTTGAGTCTTTTTCTTCAGATTTATCACAACTTTGGCTGCAGTCCTGCTTTTCTGTATCTGAATTCATATGTGATTCCAAATTATTTAGTAGCTTCAGTGGTTCTACAGGAGGCAAGGGTTTCACTGCAGCTTAAAAAGGGGAAAAAAAATTAAATGATAACTAAAAGTAAGCTGCTATATATAAATGATTTATTTCTGTCTGCAAAATTGCAAGGGTTAAAATGGCTTCAGAACCCCCTAAAACAACAGAAACAAAACCCACAACAAAACTTAAAATAAAAGTGTTTTCTAATCACAAAGCTGAAGTGAAATGTGATAGCTCCTTGTTGTAACTATTCCTTAAAATCTGTGATGTGAAGAGACAGCACAAAATTGGTGGTGTTTAAAGCTGACATCGAACACAGATAATGCATTCAATGTTAAAGCAAAACCCAAGTATAACACTGTCCTGCATACAGGTTTGAACTGTCTGCTTTTTAAGCAACAGTTTACCTAACCCACTAAAGACAGCTGGTACATGAGAAAGTCCTTCTAGGCAATACCTGATCTCAAACACCACAACATACAAATACAACACATATTCACACAATCGGGTAGGGTGTCCTCACAAATAAAGTGTGGTTTAATTTAGCCTCTCTTGAAGTTAGTAGCAGCAGCGAGTCCCATTGCCAGCAACGGGATGCTTGCCAGGAAGTCTCTCCTCCCAGTGTTAAGGGTTAGTACAACTCGGTACAATCACTTCTTGAAGAACAGACGTCTTTCGTTTTAAGAAAACGATATTATGTCCATTTCCAAGTAAGAGATTCCCTAAACTGCAGTAGCTCCATTATAGCAGCAGCACGAACATAAATGAGAGCGGCAACAGCAGATTCCCAAGTTGCATTTCCCTTTCTAATTCCATTCTGACTTTACCCCTGTAAGCAGAGACGAAAATAACTCTGGGAAATACAGGAACTTTTCATGGGAAACAAAATTTACGGTATTAGGATTTTTCAATTGCATCCTATTTCAGTAATATTTGCTTTAGCTAGTTGAAGGCAGGCACATCATTATGGTTGTCACATTGATAATTCTTTTCATTAGCACACTGAAAAACTGAAGCTTTGAATTTATATTGTACTGTTTTTTTGAAAGCCTTTTATACTGAAGGAGCACTGCACCAGACTCATCTCCGTTATTAATGGGGTAGTTCTTTCCCCATCTTGTAAAAAACATGCTGCTACTTACTTCTGCCCATTTGCTTGAAGAGGCAGGAATATGCACAGTAATCTTATCATTTGGGAGCAAACTTGTTGTTCACTTCCTCCAAACAATCCTTTGAAAGCCAAAATTTCTCAAAAAATAAATAGATCCTAGAGACTGGTAGCTGGTCAATTTGCAGAGTTGATTGGTTAATAAGCAAGGTGCAATTCATCAGTGCTGAGAGTATGTGCAATTCATCAGTGCTGAGAGTATGTGCAATTCATCAGTGCTGAGAGTATGGCTTTCCAAAGCTGAGAAATGGCTGCATAAGAACTATTGTATGGACAAGGTATAAGAAGGGGCAACAACCTGGATACAACACAATCACTTTCAGAATTAACTTTTCTTGGGGTGGGGGTGGGAAAAGAGGTTAGGGAAAGGCTAAAAGGGATTTTGCTTCAGAGAAAGTTGTTTTACAATGTTTGACAAATGAAAACAAAGCCACTAACAACTTAGTACGCCTTTTGAAAAGCACCTTCATTTTACTGGCTGAACAGGATGCCAAAGGACCAAAAACAAGCTTACCTACACTCCCGTAAATTACCTACTGCCCAGACTGTAAGCAGTATTACCACGGTGCTGGGCCTTGGAAAACTTGCTTAAGTCTAGTGCTTTGCTTAGATGATGTTTTTTCTCCTGGAATCCAGCCTATCATCTCCAGTTCATGCTGCTTTATTTAGAGATATCAACTTCCTTGGAGCTGACCTCTTTTATGTGGAAATCCTCACCAGCCCGTCTTTCAACAAACGGAAAACCTCAATGTCCTGGTTAGGACAAATAAATCAGAATGGTTATCTGGGTGCCTTGACTGACAGATTAAAGCCTTTGAATATTTCAGGATCTTTTTTCACAATAATCATGAGTCAGGAAAACACAGGATTTCTGGAATATGATTGTCCTGTAAAAGCAAGACTTAAGAGGGCTATGGAAAAGTGGTATCATGGCGATCCACTGGCTTGGGCCAATGGAGACAAGAATATGAACCTTTCTGGGTTTAAATCTTCAAGATAAAGCAAGCCAGAAATGTTGCAAAATGTCACAAAAATGTCTCTTTAAGGAATGACTCATGTACAGACAAATTAAGGTCTGCAGCAGTAATATGGCAGGGTCCATTATGCCATATTTAAGTGACTTTTGTTTCTTTTGAAGAAATAATGAAGAAGTTCCTTAAAAACCAGTAGATGATGTTGTGTCTGGTGTCCATATCAGTCTGTCAGATTACACACACACAGTCTGTGCCAAAAGGAGACAACATTAATTACTTTCATGAACTGCTCTTGTGTTTTCCAGTTTTGTACAGGATGGAAGTAATCAATGCAGCTGGAGAAAATCACACTTTCTTCCCTCCTCACCATTTAATTTCTAGTCCTAAAACAATGTAGTATCTATACACTGAAAGGAAAAAGAACCAACACGAGCCACAGAGGCTTTCCGGTGAACAGTTGCTGCAGACTACAGGAGTCAGCTGGCTCTGTCCAGCCATGGCCACAGATGGCCAGAGGATATGCTCATATGGACAGGTATCAGCTGCAAACTTCAGTAAGGAAAGTTCTCCTGACAAGAACTCTTTCTGCAGAAGTTGCTAGGTCTGTCAAGACTTGAACTGGAGGTAGGATTCCTTCCTTCTTCCTTCAACAGTGGGGAAAGGAAGACTTAAAGAGATTTATGTGAAGAGTTGTGTGGTGTCGTATCTAACACCAGAGGGGTAATACAGAAATCCTACTCCTGAGCAGACTCTGGTACAACCTGATGTCTTAGGGTTTTTTAACTCAACTAGAAGAGAAATTAGTACCAATAGCCAAGTGATCTCTTTTACCATAGTTGTAGCTTAATGGACATAGAGAAGAAAGTTGTGAAAACAGGTATTTTTTGATGGTTTGATGTAAAAAGAGACAGTCACATAAATAGGTATGGTCTGTTACTGTCTAGTCCCATGCAATTACTGAAAGATGCGATCCATGGTCTTTTTTTTCTGGTAGACAATGGCAGAGGCAGAATCCTTGGACAGGTTGCAAGATTTGAGGGTTGTTTTTCATAATACAGAACATAAAACTTTTTAGAGGGCTTTTCCTAATCTTTCTTTAAGAAGAAGAAATGAAAATGAGAAAAAGGAAAAGACAAACTACCGCCAATTTTAAAGATAATAAATCAAATACCTCAAGCAGTGAAAGGAATCAAGTTGTATCCAGTCTCATTGCTGTAACAGGCACACTGTCTTGTTGAGGCAAGAGAAATGTTCATATTGCTGCCTTCCAGTGCAAGTGGCTGGAGCTACCCTGCAGTCCTCAGAGTTAGTAAAGGCTAGTTTGGAAGAACTCTTCTTCTTAGATGGTTTGTGGGGGTTTTTTTTGTAAACATATTCTGTATATGCACTCTCTCATGGAAACAAAAAACAGTTTTAACTCTTTTATGAGCCTTTAATATTTCGAAGTCTAGCTCTTCACTTTAACCTATATACTTCTGTAAGTCTGGGATAATTTCTGATGGTTTCTTTAAATTCTAAAAAGCAATTTATTTATGCACCCTGACTAAAATTCATATTTATTGGAAAGCCATGAAAGAAAGTCGGTCTGCATGGTTTATAGCCTGACAGTTCTCTTTATGCTGTTAGTATTTTTATGTGTTTAATATTTTAGCTCAGTGTTTTGCTTAAAGCCAAATTCCCATTTCTCTGAGTTCTTTTCAATATATAGTAAAATGACTGCTAAAAGTAATATAAAGAGATGGAACAGCAAACTAAGGCCACACAGCTCTATCAAAGACAGTACTATAGATAAGCACTGTCTGAATCCTAACATAGTCAGAAGTTAATGGCAAACAGACACCTACACTTTCTAAGAAAGAAATAGAAAGGAATTAATTTTAAAAAGTAATACTTACCATGTTCACTGAATAGCAGCTGTTTCCATTTCTGTCTTTCTATTTCTGAAGCTTTAAATCCAAGTACAGATTTCAATTCTTGTAACACCCTTTTAGATTCCTGTCTCTCTCGTTCTTGTCTCTCTCTCTCTTCCTGGGAAAAGCAGTAAAAATCTTCTCTTTTGAATTCATTATCTGTATCTGAATAATCAACATATGCTTCCAATTCCTTAAAAAACAAAGAAAGAAAGAAAGAAACCCTTGATCTTTACTGTCAATGTGGACTCAATCCTACAATCTGATCAAGCAATCTCAACACAAGCCAACCACAGCAATAGGATGGAGCCCTGTTTGAGCAGAGCCAGTGGATCTGACACTGCTCTTGATTGTATCTGTATGATTTTGGAGCAAGTCCACTCACTGAAAGTTAGTAAGATTTACCTTCATACACAAGTATGATCAAGTGATATACCTTGAAAATGGGAGTCCTTTTCCCCGTAATTACAGGTGGAAATAAGCAATGCTAATGTGGGTTTTTTTTAAAATTTACACGGTAACCAATTCTTGGCAGTCAGGTATCTTGCTAATTTAACTTATGTAAATGCTTATTAAGAGGATATAGAGAATAGCAAACTCCTCCAATTTTAAATAATTGGCTTACAAGCATAAAAAAAACCAGAGCACCATTTATGTTATAACAGATGGCAAATAAAAATAGTTAAAGTAATTGGTCCCAGCTCCATGATATGGAAAAAAATGTAGAGAGGGGAAGAAGGCAAGGGAAGGACAGAGCAGAGCATGGCTGTTCGATGTGCTTTCAGAATGCATCTGCCACTCAGTTATGGGATGGAGGAAGCCTGCCTCTCTTCAAGACAGCCCAACCATCACCCATGAGTTAGTTCCTCAAACAACACAAAATTGTTCAGTGTCAGTCTGCTTTAGGTATCCAAAAATGCAGAGACTATGTAAACTGAAGGCAGGATGGTTTGTGCTGGACCTTGTCACTTCTGCAGCTGCGTCAATTTATCCATCAATATGTAAGTAGGACTCTATTTCATATATACTGCCTTTTAGCAATTCTCACTTTTTTCTTTATTACTCTGACCTGTGTTGCTGCTCTCCTTTTGTCACTCATTTCTAATGATATACACGAGAAGTGAATGCTAGTGCTCCTTTTTCCAGGATGGGAAACAGACCTCTCCATGGAACAGCCGAAGGAATACAGATCATTTTTTTCTACAAGGTCCAATTTTGAAATGGCACTGGCTACCTACTTATCCATCTCAGCAAGACAAGGAGGGCACTGCACAAGCAACTGAAAAAAAATGGATACAGCAAACAATCCCCAATTATTATTTTAGATGATCCTTTTTTTTTTTTTTTTACCTGCTCTTCAGGGATTGGATCTTTGTTTTCTATGTATATGGCAGGCTGTGTTAAAGGTACTGTGGTATGCTGTAGGTTGTCACAGGAAACTTCAATTTTGCCTTTAGGGGAAAAAAGAAAAGGTATTAAAAGAAAAAAAAGTTTGAGTGTTGAATGAGGTTTTTGACTCAGGCAGGGTTCGGGTATTTTCATAGGCAGGATTGGCACACACAAAAAAACCAGTGAGAAGGCTGGTTAGATTACACTGAAACACTGTGTTACAGACCACTTACATAACTTAGTGGGTTTGATATAAGCTGAGTCCAGTGGAACTCATGTTGAAATACTTCAACTAAAAATCTCAACATTTTTACAGACTTTGAAAACCTGCAGGTGGCAAGAAAAATCGGCAGAACCAGAGAAAAGACTTGGTTCCTAAGTTTAAAAAAGAGAAGTAAAATAGTAAAATTATAGGTAAAAGAGCTTCAAATAATTGGAAAATATTGGAAGAAATAATTAAGCAAAATTTACAGGAAGCTATCTGGGAGGTAGGCAAGGAGACAATGGGACAGCCAGTGTAGGTTTGTTGAAAATCAAGATGTTGATTTTCCAGTGTGGTGACAGGTCTTACGAACAGAAAGAAGCCAAAGACGTTCTGCATTTTGCTTTCAGTAGGGCTTTTGACATGGAGTCATGACATTCTCATAAACAAAATACATAGGCCAGGAAAAGTTGCTATTAGGTGCATAGAACAATCTCTTGGAATTTCAGACTGGAATACACTGAGTGAGGACTTGTGTCAAGTCCAATACTCTCTAATATTTCCAATGGGTGAAAGAAAACTGTTGCAGCTCATTAAATCTGCTGATATGGAGATCATCTATAAGGGAAATTAGAGATACAGCCCAGGTAGAAATGGATTTCAGATACAGGAGTTTGGTGACAATGACTGCAAATTTTTATGCTTTGGAACAGCCAAGTGCACAAATAAATGCCAACTGACTGGGGAACAGCACTGAGAAAGAAGTGAGGAGCCTCAGCGTCAGCTATAGCCTGCTGCAAGCAAAAAGCTAAACTACATACTAGTACATATAAGCAACAGCACAGACTGTCAGACACATGAAATAACACTTCTATCCTGCCACTGATCAGGCTGTCGATGGAACACAGTGCCCAGTCTGGGGTTCCTTCATTCAATGATACAGTGGGCAAACTAGAGGGACTACAGTGGAAAACAGTGGAAATGATCAGAGGACTAAATAAAGTTGTCAGGGAAGAGCTAAGCACAGAGAGTCATGTAGAGAAGATAGAAAACATACTAACCATCTTCAAGAATGTAAGAGCTATAAAGAGGAAATGGATTTCCATTGTGGGCAGATCAGAAGTACTGCTTTTAAATTGCAGCAAGAGATACTTCTATTCACTAATAACATTCTACTGGTAATGGAATTAAGTGCTGGAACAGATGCCTGGCAATTCTGTAAAATGTCTCTAAAGAGAGGTTTTAGGAACAGGTAAACAACATTTACTCACAAACACTAATTTATCCTTGAGAAGTGAAATGGGCCCATCTATCCCTATTTTCAATTTCTAATCTGTACATTGAACACTTAGGGATATGTTCTGAAAGTAGGCAATCTGACATTAATGCCAAGTTTGGTGGTGCTCAGTTACCTGCTTTTGCAAACAAGGAAAGTATTTAATTCTCTAGTGGCCTGGGCTGAGCTAAAGATCTGACATGCCAGAAGTATTTACATGCAAAGTTTAAAAGAAAGGTGAAGTATATAGTGAAATCTCAAGGAGAAAATTGACAAGATATTTGTTTTATAATTATCAAGCCCCCTTGTCTGCTGTGTAACTCTGCCTTGTAATAAGAACATTTAAATAATAATAATATTAATAATTACAACAACAATAGAAATATGGTCCTGAAGGTATGAAGACAACTTTGGAAGCGTATATGGAAGTTACCGATTAAAAGCTTGCCTTCCCAAATCAGAGGGGTACACCAGCTGCTCTAATACACGTACAGACTGTTTGCCACCTGCATGGGACGATGCCATTGCTAAAGATACGCTTCAAGATCATGAATTCACAATGTTTAACTAAAACTGCTGCTGCTTTAGTTCCTCACCAGTGGATCAAAGGACAGCAAGATCCAGGAGACTACAGACGAGTACTATGACCTTGCTGTTATAAATGTCTAAAAAAGTTGTGTATGTTTGCAAAGACAGAGACAGTTTAAAAGGAAAAAGGGTGGAGTTTAAACAGTGTGAGAGATACTGATTCAAAGATCATTAAAACACTTCTGTAACTAGTCATAAAGGGTATTCTAGTCTGTAAAATTAGCAGCAGATTAATATATATGCTTAAATTGTTGAGGCTTTAAGAGGTAAACTATCATCACTATCAGTGATGAAAAAAGGTGAAAGAATAAAGAGAAGAAGCTGAAAGTCTAGGAAATGAGCAAATATCTACATGTAGATCAATGATAGATAAGTCTGTCATTGCCCAAGAATTTAAGTAGATGTAAATTCCCCTCAAGGTGCTGACACCCCACTTGCTGTCAGGCTCTGTTCTGTACCTGACAGGATCAGTGACTAACAGCACCAGTTATACCAAGTCCTGTAAAGAAAGAAACGCAGAAGCCCAACTGCATTCACTGAAGGAACCACTTGCTCTAATATCCATTCGTATCACCCCCAACAGAAGGTGGACAGGAGTGTATGAATGTTCAGTCCATTATCCTTACAAGGTTTTGCTTTGGCAGTTTGACACAATGAACTATTTAACATACCTGTAAGAAACCAGCTTTGACACACAATGATTTAGGGCAAGAATCATGTAGCACTTGCTGAAGGAGACTCATCTCTTTATACAGATGCTCAACTGGTTGAGCTAGTTAGCTGAACCAAACATCTATTGCAGCAGAAGTGCTGGGCATCCACTTAGACACAATGTTCTACTCCCATGGGATTCTTGCAATAGCTCTTGTCAAAAGATTCATTTGGTTTTGGATAATAATGCACAAACATAAAAGATGTTCTAGCTACTATATTATTTCAATGGGAAGGCATCTTCTTCCAAAGAGCTTTCAGAAAGCATTGGAAAAAAATGAGGTAATTTAATTAAATAATTTACATAATCATGACTGACAGACCAGCTGTTAAGATTTGTAGAAAGACAGCAGAAGAACTAGACTTCATTTCATGCACAGCTTGAAAATGCCAACTCAGAGAAGCTGGACTGCTTAAGAAATGTATCAGGTAAGTCAAATGTAGTCAGATGAAAATAGTTTTCAATGACCAACATAATTTAAAGTAGCTCCTGTGGAGTAGTTTAGTAAACTGGTTGCAAAATAGAGATTCAACCCCAACGCACTTGCAGGAAAGCTGGTGGGCAAAAGTGAAGACTTATTTTATTTTTATTTCCCACGCAATCCCTTCCTTCTAGATCACACACTAGGTTATTTTTGTACTGAACTTTAGAAGGAATCAAGTTATAACAAAAATGCCTGCTGTTTTTACATAAAGTAAAAATAAAACTAAAATAACTAAAAATACTTTGGTGTGCAGTCTAGAAAGAACTTTTATGGAAAGGGAAAAAAAGAGATCAGTGGAAGTGAGGTTGTGGAGGGCATCAACAAAACACAACAGGCTAGCACATGCAAATGTATCAGGCTACCTCTAATATCCTCAAAGGCTGTTTTATGCAGCACTGAGGGGGAAGCTGTAAGACTAGACTGTCAGGTAAAGTACACATGAATTTGGTTATACCATGTCTGGACCTGCACAGAGCCTGCATGAGGCCTCCCAGTGCTCCCAGTTCTGGTGTAAGCATGAAAAAAGGCCAGCTTGGATGACTCTAGGCCCACAGGTCTCAGGGATGATTCATCGAAGTCCTGCCCCTTCACAGGTGATTCACCCATCAAAGGCAAAAAGCCACAACTGGTTTACACCTGAAAATGTAACCACCTGAATCCACAGGTCTAACAGACTGAGTTAACACATTTGCATTTTTTACTGAAACAAAAGCTTCAAGGCCATCACAGTGAAAAAGTCTGACATAAATACACAGTTTTTCTAAGTGTAAGACCTTCTTCAGCTAACATTCTGATACGCAGGCTGAACACTGTCTTTGATCCATTTTACCATTCCATCTCTGAAGTGTATCCCATTAGTTGCTAAATTAATGGCCACATTTACCTTTTTTACTTGGGTTTCTTCCACTCATTTTTTCCACCTGAGAAATGGCTTCTTCCCAGCAGCTGTTGCTTGCCTGGATATGAGGCTGAATAAACTTTAGTTTTTGTTCCAGAACCTGATGGGCTTCTGTTGTCAACTCGGGTGTCTCCTTAGTGCTAACAAATTTTTCAAGTTCATCCTCAAGAATTATTACCCTAAGTAATTAGAAGATGAACAGCAATAAGTAATAACAAATATTTCACTTCACCATTCCTTTAAATATTTAATCTACTGTTATTCTCCTCAAATTTTAAGAATCTAACTCAGTCAATTCCTCAAAGATGCCCCAAAATTTTAGAAATAAGATAATTTTCTCTCCATCAAGATACATTGGTCACCTACATTCATTACAGTAATTCTTCTATGTAAGATTAAAGGAGTAGGACAGTCTCAACTGTTTCACCAAGGAAGTGACAAATCTTTAAAAATATTTGTTAGGTAGTTATTATGAGCTGAACATTCTTATAAAGCATTTGGTATGTTGCAAAATCAATAGGAGATAAGTTTCAGATATTTTTCAAGGGAGTGACAGAAACAAGGCAAGATCTTAGTGCACTGCTTATCCTCAAATTTTCACCAGATACTTAAAAGAATCACCAGGAAAAATTATCAGATAGCCCATACTGTATACAGATGTGCCTATAATCGCAAAGACTTGCATGGATCTGCCTTTTTTCGCTTTCAGTCTGGGATACAAACTTACAACCCAAAGAACTTCAAATCCAAAGCATTCTGCCTACCTGCATATTCTCTTAATTCCCGTGTAAACTTACTCATTGAGCAGCGCCTTGAGGTGAAGCTGCAAGCTGCGTACTGCTGTCTGAAGGCTGTTGAGCTCCCTTGACTTCTGCTTTGTTCTGGGTGGCCATTCCAAACCCGACTGGTGCTGAGTTTCAAAGTACCGATAAAACTCGTAGCTTCTCCTAAGCTCCTCCAAGCAGGCAGCGTGTGTGTGAGGTAGGCCTTGAGTCACATCGGACAGGATGTGATGAGGCAGCCGTTCAGGGGAGACCAAGGGCTTGGGGGACGCATTGGCTGGGGACAGGAGCAGCACCAGCCTCCTGAAGAATTCTGAACTCTGCCCTACCCAGAGCTGAAAGAGGACCTGCAAGAGAGGGTAGGGTTAGCTCTGTGCACCTGGGAAGACAGTCAGCCTCCAAAGTAAATGTACAGATACACCATGGGAAAACATTCCTTGGCCAGCAACAGGAACTTTGAAAAACTGCAAAAATCTGCTGACTGTTTTTGAAGGGTATCCCAGACCACGTGAGGTTCAGATCTTGTGAACCTTAGGTGACTGTTAATTCTTTGATGAAGGATATTAAATGCAATTACGTTCAGAAGATTGTTAGAGTCCTAAAACTTCATATTCTCATCAGGCAGTTTCATTATTTGCTATAACTCCACATACCCTACTGCTCAGAAAGGGCTGCCAAAATTCCAGTGGCAGCAAAAACATTTTTCCCTTTATAATGCCAATCATTCCTACGATCTGGTAACTACTGCGTTGCCCCACACCCAACCTTGAAAAAGGAGCCCAATTGCACTGTACTTCAACAAAAAAACATTCTGCTGTCTGAAGAAAGCTGAGCTGCTAACTTATTTCTTTGTTTTCAGCCAAAGTGAAAAATTCCACCAATATCACTAAGGAGGAAAAGGCTTGTAAGAAATGAATCGATTCATAACGTTATATATGGTCCTAAAGAGGCCAGTCCATCTGGGAGCAAGGCAGCCCACAATTTCAATTTCTTGAGAACTTCCACTTCCAATGAAACGTAAAGAACTGTTTTCTTAGTTTAGAGAAGGCTGTTTGCTCAGTAGACCATGACAGAACAGCAACACCTTATGTCTCTAAAACAAAAAGGAAAGGTTATGACACTTTTCTCTGAAATACTGGCCCTTATGAAAAGGGATCAACTGCAGGTGACCATGACGTGCAGTCTGAAATCTATTCTCAAGCATTCCAGGAAGACAAAATATTTACTCATCATGCTTTTGATATATCCAAGGCTATATCAAAAATACTTGGATGCAAACTGATAAAAGATTCCAAAAGAATAAAAAATTACAAAAAATGTTCATGAGAAAAAAGAACAAATGAATTACATGAAATTAATTTGGGGCACACATGCAAGACTGATTTGGCTGGGTGCAAAAATAAAAAGCAGACAAATGGACAGCAATCACTCAAGTGTTCCTGAATGTGTGGTGCCCTGGAGAAAAAGTCAAAAGCTCATGCTATAATACGCACAAAAGAAGACCAATCCCTTCCACCAGACATAAGGCACAAGCAGTGAAAAAGTAGCACACAGAAACAGTGGATTTCAGGAATTGATAATCATGATCAAAAACATACCTGAAAAAAGGCACAATGATGAGAGATAAGGAAATTCCAGATGTATTTATGGTTGCAAGTAGCTTGCTCTGCCAATGACTCCTGATGATTTCTGCTGATTTTTGCTTAAACTCACAAAATATCCAATTGGCTCTCCTCAGTTTAAATTGGTATATTTTTTTCTTTAGCAAAAAATTTTCACTCTTTAAATTGATCTACTTCAAGGACAAGGTAGGCAAAAGACACATGCTACATTTGTCATATGGTCTAGACATAGGCTTGAATGAAAATTAAAATATTAACTAAATCTGGATACATCTTGTATTCTATCTGCATTTTAACATAAAGATAAGTTCTCTCTTAAAAAAAAAAGAAAAAAAAACAACCTGAAGAGGACTGCACATAAATCCAGGGCTCACAACACAAGTATGTCCCCAGGTTGTCGGAGTATATCTATTTTATTGCCTACACAGGAATCTGCCTAAGACTGATTTATGTTAATTTAGCTTGGTTCAACTACACCACACCCAGCCTGCACCACTGTCTGTTATGAGTTAACATAAACCGAGATTTACTAGTTGTGAGCTTAACTGTATCCAGAAAGCATCCCAACCATTTTAACTAAAACAGATTTCAGTTAAGCTACTGCAAATTGCAGGTAAACAAAGACTTAGCTTACAAGCTTAGGCAACTCTGGATGGCTTCTGCTTAAAAAGAAGTGGATAAATTAGTGGGCTTGTATGACTGCAATTAGAACTTCAGCTAATGAAAAGGCGAGGAAAAATCCCAAGGTTTCTATCTATTGTTGCTCTTAGCTTACAACTAATTAGACAAAGCCTCAAAGTTTAGTAATCACTATTACTGGTAACATTTACTGTCAGAACAAAAGAAGTCAAGGTCTATAAATTAAGTGAAAAAAAAGTAACAAAGGCAACCCCTCAGAAAGACATAAATCACATAATATTGGAATTTTCCATTAAAAAAACACTGTTAAAAGGGAACTGCCTTTGCAGAGGACTATTAGACTGTAGAAGCCTTGAATTCAAATTAGATTTTCCTTCCAACTGACTCATGGAAATAAAAAATACCTAACATCTCAAAACAAAATAGATAAAAAGGCCATTATATGGTTGTCATTCTGTTCAGTTAAAAGTTTTTCAAAGATCAAAGAACCACACTGGGTCATGGCAGCGGGAGTCCAAGCTTATGATTTCTACTCCTCAGTGTAACTGAACACAGCTATTCCCTTTGGCAAGTACAACTAATTTGTATCTTCTGATGTCTTTTTATTCATGTCAAGAGATTAGATTAAAAAGGAGTAAGTACAAATCTGGAAATTATTTTATACAGCTAAGATCAAGTGAAATCAGAGAGCAAAAAATCACGTTTAAGAAGATTGATCAAGCTGATTATAGAAAACTGACTCGAATTTCCATGATTTGCAGGAAAAAATCCTAATGTTGTATTGTGCAACTTCTCTTCCACTACACGCAAAACAAAATCACCTGAATGCCAATAAATGTAGAAACACATGATAAGAGACTGATTACATTTCCCTCTCAGTTCACCATGTTACTACAGGCTAATACCTACAAGCCACAGGACTTCATGACAACAGATTTTCCCCAGGAGCCTGCATGGATGCACACGGCCTTCTAGGAGAGGTTACCTTGAGCGCAGGCAAGCTGAAGCCATCAGTTAGGTTGTGTGCCTCCTCTTCTGAGACCTGCTCTTCACTCAGTCCCAGACCCAGCTCCTTAAAGGGGACCACACAGATGTAGCTGGTCACGTTGTCACTCTCTGAGTTCAGAGGGTAGGTTTAGCTGGGGTTAAGGTGCTAAACAAAGCCACTTTTGCATTAAACATGAAAGGAAAGAAACACCTAATAAGGAATAATTTTTATTCCTGGTAATTTGTATGAAAGCACATACATTCCTCCCAAATCCACCTGAATCCTGTTTAATTGAATGTTTTGCAATCCTTATTTGGAGATCAAATTTTAAAGGCTCTTAGAAGGATGAGAGCTAAGACACTGAAAACCCCTTACGTTTAAATACAAACAGGTAAAAAGAAACAAAACAAATTAATGAAAAGTCCCTGCATCCCTTTTAAGTGAGAGAAACAGCTTACTTCTAAATATTAAGTTTCCAAGGGATAGCTCATGTCAATCTTGAACCAGAAATCATGTATTTTACAGAGGAAAGAGGAGAATAAGTGCACAATTTGAGGTTTCAAAGGTGGTCTGTGTTATAGACCAAACTCAGGATGCTGTGAATTCCCTGAGAGTTCTGTCTGTGGAGGAACCACTCAGAGATCTTTACAGTAAAAGGTCTCTGACATTTCAGACAGTGCTGTGAAGAACGGGAGCTCCCTGACTGTCACACCATTAACTTCATTGATTACACTATGATCTTGGCAGGAAGAGCGGCGAACTGGTCTCTATTAACATTATTTGGCATATGTAAATTCTCAGTAGGAAAGTGTACATTTCTAGTCCTCAAAAATGCTTAAAAAGCAGGAAGCAAGCACAGTATAACAGATACCAGAAGACAGATAAAATTACTCACAGACCAGGAAGCATTTATTTTAAAATAGTGCTAATTTTAGGCTAACCTCACGCTGGGGAGGAGGAACAGTTCAAGATTTTTGCACATTTTTCGATAATTAACCAGTCACAAAACAGTAAAATTTGTTTTAAAACAGCAACTCACAACTTACGGTCATAAGCACAAAACCACATTTGTTCCACAGATATATATATATTTGTAAAGCACACATGAAAATAAGGTCTTAATTTGAAATATGGTTTTTTTCATTTATAGTTCAATCTACAAACTGAATGCTCTCATCTCTAGCACATAAGGCTGATTAGAAGCACTTGTCTTCTGTCCAACTAATATTTTTTCTTGGGAAGCTTCACGTTCCACCCACTTTCACTCCCAAATTTTCCATGTGCTAAATTCTCATAGGATTGAACATGCAAAGGTGATTTGCTCAAAAAAATGTTTACCACTTGAGTAGAAGAACATTGCATAAAAAAATAATACTCTGTGTCCCAGGAAATAGTAAAGTGAAGTGTCCAGTATCTAAACAAACAAACACATTTCTCCCTACTTTCTCCACAAAGTCTAGAAACAAAGAAGCCTATTAAGTGCTCAGACAAAAACCTGCAATGCAAATTAATTAGGAATAGAATATCAGTGTTGCCACCAGCAGCTGCCTCACATGAATGGTGTCTACGCTAAATTAACCTGACAGCATGCCCTGCAGATGGAGCACATAGGATGAGGATGGTAACTCCAATAGAAATTGAAAAGTCAGGTCAAAACCCTTCAGGACCACTTATCTCAGAGACTAATTGTATTCCTTGCTAATATTTTCCTATAACAAGACATTTCCAAAAGCAGGAACACTACAAAAAGCAGTTTGAACGCATGTGAATTTCTAAGTCACAGAAAAGCAATTCCAGACAAGAAGTCAAATGAGAGTTTTGACCAAAGGAATCACTTCCAATGTCTCAGCCAGGGATTCCCAGTGGCCTCCTGCACCTCCTGCCTTGCCCTCTTCTATTGCAGCCCTCCCACTCCCATTTCCATCTCATAGTTGAAAGCAAAGAACTGATCCCGTGCCCTCATTAGCTTCCTAAACCAAACTTTTAGGAAGTTTAAACACATACATGTCTGTTTTTATAACACTATTTATGCCTTGCCAGCAGGGAACGACACCTTACACCTATGGCAAAATTAAAGCTTTTTCAGTTTACATGGTCCAATACCCAGGACCTACCTATCAATATAGTTCTGTGGAAATGGAGCATCACATCATCCTGCAGCAGCTGAGGAGAAGACTATCATCCAGTAACCTAAACTACAAAATTTCCTCCATCCATCTTGTATATAATTTAATCAGATTCCCATGATGCAGAAGCAACAAGGCCCCTACGTACCAAAATACTCAGCAGCAGTATGCCGAGCGCAGCATCGCCTGAGTTATCACACAGTTCAGTAGAGGACAGTGCAGAGAGCTGTTGAACTACCCTGCACAACATCCTGTAAATACTTAACCCAAAATGCCTTATTTCCAGTTTAAGCTTTCAGCCATTGCATCCTTCTATACCCTTGTCTTCTGGATTACTAGAGAATATTTTCTCTGACATTTTGTTCTATGATTTTGAGCAATGTACTCTTGCCAATATGAACAAATTAGAGTAAGAATGACATAAGAAAATGCTGAATTGTTTCTGCTAGTACACAACTGTCCCTTCACACAAAATGTAAGCAATATGACTTTCCATATCATTAAATTATTGGTCCACCAATTTTGACACAAATACCTGGTATAAGGGTAAAGTATAACTGCATATTTTTTGTATTTTACATGGGAACAAATTTTTAACTAGGGCAAAATTAATTAATTCTACTCACTGAAGGCAGCTATCTAGCTAAAAGGGGGCATACCAGCCACAAGCAAATGTTTTTAAACTTCTAGTTTTACTGGAGTAATGATAACATATCAAGTTTATGCAATTTGTATCACCATGAATAAAACTGTGAACTAAAATTTTTAATTGTCTGTAACAGGTTCATCAGACAGATCTCCTTCTAGCATATTTGAGACATACATTAACACAAAAGCCTAATCTTCTGCAGATAATTTTGGTAGGAGAAGTAATATTGATGGCTATAAAAGCTACCCTTCATGGACTAGCATAGATCAATATATCCCTTAATATTTGTTTTTAGTGATTTATTTATAATTACTCGCTCATTTGTTTCTACAATTCAGATTAATACCTAGATTTGCCAGTTTTTAAGACTAAACCCAACAGGTACCAGCTTAGCCCCTCAAGAATATTTTCTTCCTTGCCGCTCTTGAAGTTATAACATAAGCAAATGGCTTAAGTTCAAAGCAGTTTCCCTTTGGCTTCCAGTAGGGTTAGTCTTACTGAGTCAAAGTATGCATTTGATAGTTATCTCAGAAACAATCAAATATGCTGAAGCATATGTTTAACAACCTACTTAAGACTACTAACAAAAAAATCTCTCAAGGCAGTGTAAAGTAAAGCTACAAGCTTGGCAGTTTCCATTTGTTGACAAAACGAGATATCAATTTATAAATGTTTTTTAAGATTGAACATAGTTTTAAAGGGCTAGATTTAAAACAATGTAAGTATGAAAATTTACAGTAGCATTTAGCTCAATGTCTGTACATTGTCTATACAACATTATTCACTTTCTCAGGGAAGAAAACAACCCATTGAAACAGATTTTGCTTTTTACTGAAAACCTTTTTGACTTAACATTATATACATGCAACCTGTTTTAGAAAACAGTTTCTCTAAGAGGCCATTTGGCTGATTTTATTAAGCACATAGAAATGCATATTTTCAAAGTGGAGGAGGAAATTGATCTTCTTGCAGATTAGTGATGAAAGGGATACTCTGACATATTAAGCTTGGAAAAATAATTCAACCACAGATATTTCTAGTAAGTTCCAAATAAATAAGAATATTTTAAATGAAAGCTTAAATCAAAGTATATCTTTTACTACCTTAGTAAATTTAACACTACTTTCTTCAATACTTTAACCATTATATCTAATAATAAATGTCTCTGTTCAAGACATGTTTACCATAGCCTTAAGGCAACAATTATCTTTGCTGCATTATAAAATTCAATTTCAGATTTCTAGGTTTATTATAAGAAACACATGGATAAAGGAAAATAAAACATACTTCACATTATCATTCTTTTGTAGGCCTGCATATCACTCAGAGGGCTCAATCACAGACCAGGACCTTACTTTAATAACTGGACATTACACAACAAGGGTATCTGGAGTCAGAGGCTCACCACTGTTGTTGAACGACAAGCGTTATACCCACATTGCAGTTACCAACTGAATACCATCAGCCAAGGAAAGCAAACTCTAGTAGGGAAGCTTCCTGTGTCTACATGCACACAAATGTTTCCATGAAACACACACTCCATGGTTAAACGCTGTGGCTGTCCTATGTAGTTGCTCACACTCTTATGAAATTATCACTTCTTATTCTTTAAAGAGAAAAATCGCCCTAAAGAATGATAAGCCCTTAATTTAAATGGAACTAAGATTTGATCATCAGTGTATTAGCTGGGCAGATTCAAATTCTGTTGCCCTTGAGAGTAGGAGTTGTTTTGTATATTATGTTTCTATTGAAAATTTTTCCAAGCAAAAATAATTCATTTTTTCGCTTGCCTAAATACAAAGATACATTTGCTCTGCAACAAAAAATATAAAGCAATATCCAGTAAAACAAAAAAAAAATTTTAAACAGAAGTATGACTAACCAGGGAAAATAGGTTTGGGGTTTTTTTTAATGCAATTTTGTAACGTTAATCCAAATTTTACATATTTGGAATGTTTTTCGAATACCTATTTCTCTATTAAAAGCGTTTTGTTCTGCTGTTGTCAGTGTAAATCACTAATAGTCCTATTGGATTCATATATCTCACAATGCTCAAAAAAAGCAAATTTCAAACAGAAATTCAGTAATTCATGACCAAACAACTGAGAGGAATGAAAGTTGAGAATATCTTCTGATTTGGTGGAAAGCCGAACTTACTAAAAAGACCTGTAAAAGTCAGAATAGGGATTTCATTTCCAGATTTTGGATGGAAATTCCTTTCCTTTAATTTATCAGCATTCCATTCCTTCAGTTTATTGCCTCACTCCTTTATTTAATCTCTCCAGTTTCTCTCCTTGCTGTAGACCAGATCTGTGCTAACAACCTGATGACGGACAAGAACATTAAAGCTGTCTCAAGTCGCAGCTGTAAATGCTTTCAACATGAAGCAATCTGTGGCCCCTGCATCATAAGACTAGCATTTACCTGCACAAGGCACTGGAATCTATTCGAAAGATGCTCCTTGCCATCAGTACTCCTGTAATACACGTAATGTTTTCAGACATTCATGATAGCAGAGGGAAAAAAACAACAAAAAAAATCAAACTAAGGCAACTTGGAACTACCTTAAAGCTGTGCTTCATTATCTTGGTGGGGAGAAAGAATCCTTCACATGCTACCACTGGTTTTGCCACTACATTCTGCACAAATATAATGCATCTCTTTCCTTTTGTCAAGAACCTATCTATGTACACTAATCCTCAACAAATTTTTGGCCATTTATTTCTGCTGGCCCTTACTACTGCATATCTACACGGTAAATTGCTCTAAATTTTCAAAGACAGATAAATGTCAAATTATACAAACTAAACAAAATTTTCTTCTTTCCCATTCCTTAATTTAAAAGCCATTCCTTAAATTTAGTAGTTTTAAAACTAGTGGACAGTCTAATACACACCAATATTCCTTGAGCCTGTAACTTGCCTGGCCATAACAACAATTACACACGTGTGATAACCACGGCTGGACTGACTTTCTCCATGTTGCAGGATGTTTGGGAAGGACATTTTAGCTGATCCTATTTTCATATCTCTCTTCCCATGTTCTTAGAAGTGATTCTTGACTACTTCCAAGCTAGGCATCAGTTGCTCTCATAAACGTGTCTGAACCGGAGTAATTTTTTCTTCCTTTACACAGCAAATACACCTCAGAGCTAAGTCTTGAGCCCAGAATAAGGATGCCTATTCCTAAAGAAATTAATATTTTGCAAAGAAATACTAATTTGCTTCTATGTGAATGCACACACGTGCAGCTTTGTGTGTGCCACTGTGTGTGTACACATTAACACTCAATATATTCATCTACTTGCCAGACAACACTTACTAATCAATATTAAGTTCCAGGAAGACAAAAGAAGTACTTTGTTGTGTCAGATTTTCAACACTCACATTACCATTGGCTTTTGTTTCCTTGTATGTTTTTTTTCAGATTAGGAACATATCTGTTTTAATTTTTGCTATAATTTAGGGTGAATACATTGTTATTTCCTATATAGTACAATAAGTACAATAAACATAGGAAAAAACCTTGAAATCCTAATGTCATTAAAGAAAGTATCAATTCACTGAAAAAATACAGATGACACTTTACAAAATGTAATCTGAACAAAGAGTTCTGGTCTGATTCAGAGTAGAAACTCCATGCTCTTAAATGTGCCTTTTGGCTAAATTAATGTAATCAGTTCCACTCAGCTTGTCAGAAACAGAAAATCAACTTACCTTTGAACACAGGGATGTTGAGTGAAAGGCCATTTGTTCAGAGAAGAGGATATTTTGGTGCAAGGGAAAAAAATGGCTAAGAGGAATTATAAAACAAAAATCTGAAGGACTCTGAAATACATCACTGGCACTGACACCAAGGGCATGGGTGTCAGTAACTGGGACAATGTTTTCAAGTGCAGTGCATCTGCACAGTACACAGAGGCAAAAATTTTAAACACATTCCAAAATAAGCACAAGCCCCGATTTACTATGCTACCTTTTCTTTACCTTGTTTAGATATGTGATTAGAAATTGTATGCTTCTAGAAATACTGACTCTAAACATTGGCACAACCACAGGTAGGTAACATGGAGTATCTTCCCTTGTGGGTTTGTACAGAAAGGATATTTTTTCAGCATGTACAGAGTGGCCAGTCTTGAAGCTCGAAAGTTGGCTCTGACGGATCGATACACGGCCTTCCGGAGACCGATCAGGTGCTGACTAGGATGCTGTCCAGCTTTATTAAATGGGCAAGCGGCACTGACCCTGTCAAGCAAACTTGAAAAGTAAAATGTGATACAACTGTACAGATGTCCTAAAGTATTTTTAAAAGACAGTACATAAGCTTTCTTATTCCATTATTCAGAAAACTTTTTCAAACCACTCAGAAACTATGAGATCACAAAAAAAAAAAATCCATCCTATCAATGATATATTTAATCAACATTTCAGATAGCAGCCAAAATTCCTCCGTAGATAGCCTGATTCTATTCTCATTTGAGCCATGGCAACACTCCTGTACGCATTTATTTTCTCTAAAATTTTCCAAGATAGGCCATAACATTATCTCTGATACAAGACCATTAGAAGCCCACTGTCAGCTTTGGAAGTTTTAATAAACAGGTATTTAACACATCTCTTTACATCTAAGCTTATTCTTTCAATAATTTTTGCAGGAAATATGTGCTGCTACATAGTTACTCATGCAAAATACTATATTCATTTAACTTTCTCCATGCAGAAACTTTTCTAGGTCAAGAGAAATATTATTTGAGTGGTGACATAGATTTTATCATCATGCAATGAATGACAGCTGCGTTTGTGGGAGTTTTGACAGTTAAACACATAAAATATATGCAACCACACAAGCACATTTGAAATTATATTTGGCATCTGCCTGTTCAGGTGAATACATCATTTAAAAGAAACTATGCCATTTGCCTATTAGAATATACTTCAGAATGGCTTTAGCACTGTAAGAAATTGCCTCATTTGGAAATAAAATGAATTGTGAACTGGGTGAACATTACATGTCTGTGTAACATTAAGCTTCAGTTACATCTATTCATATACAATCTGATGCCAAACCTATGACTGAGACACAGTAAACAGCCTAGGTGTACTCTACTTGCTGGAACAGTGTTTATTAGAATCAGCGAGGGAATGAACATAGTGTGGATGGACAACAGAATGATCAGTTGTGATTGTTTGGGGACTGGAAGCCTGCTTCTGCTCTCCCCTTTCCAAAGGCAGGTGAGGAGGTGAATTCATGTCCATGATCACTCAAAAGGGAAAAGCTCACAGAGTACCTGGCAAGACTGAGGTGTGTTGCTGCATCGGTACTGTTTCTGTAGCCTGTCTGACCAAAACACCTGACCAAGTCAGCAGGCCTGACCCTGCTGGAACAATGTCAGCCCTACTCCACGTGCTTAGCTGGGCCACGCTGCACATTGACCGGGAGGGGAAATAGCTTATGGCCTTCACGGTCAACTATGAAAAGCAATGCAGCCCACCCAGTGAGCAAGGCTGGACCCATATCAGTATGTTAAGCATGATTAACGCAAGCAGATTCATGCCAAATATTGCCATATACTGAATATGCTAGCTGAAATACAATATAAAATATCTGCATACCACATTAAATTATGTGATATTAAAATGGTTTATATAACATCTCATAAACAACTTTAAACACTGAATAAAATAAAAAAAAAGCGTTCATTTCCATTTCTAAATGTGATTTTCAAATGCCTAGCCTAGATGTACATTTCCCCAGGGAACACAGCAATGCAGTACATGCCAAGCTCTAATGTTTCTCCAGCTTTCCAAAGTAACAAGTGGAAGTGTTTATGTATAAACTCTCACATCAGTTTGTAGACTCAAGGCCAGCGGGAATTGTCAAAAGCAGGCTCAAAGAAAAGGACAATTCTTCTACTCTAAAAAAGAGACAGAGGCCCATGTTCTTCTATAGTGATGCAAACCTTTCCAACTCCTATACAGAACAAATACAGCACAACTCATGCACAGCATGTAGTGCCAGTATTGAGCAAAACAATCTGCTTTCCTTCTGGAAAGGCTTTTTTAGAAAATAATTCTTCTTTATTCCACTAAGATTAATATAATTTGTTATTATTGCCTATGTGTCAGACATGTCATCTCCCTAACTTCCTAATGTTTCATTTGTCTTCACAGAATCACAGAATGGTTTGAGTTGGAAGGGACCTTAAAGATCATCTAGTTCCAACTACCCTGCCACAAGCAGGGCCACCTTTCACTAGACCAGGCTGCTTGAAGCCCCATCCAACCTGGCCTTGAACATTTTCAGGGACGGGGCATCTGCAGCTTCCTGTGTCCCACCACCCTCATAGTAAGAATTTCTTCGTAATATCTAATCTAAATCTGCCCTATTTCAGATTAAGCCATTCTCCCTTGTCCTATCACTACACAGTCTCGTAAAAATTCTCTCTTATCTTCTATGTATTTTAATTTGACTTACAAAATGTTAGCAGCTTTGCATATCAGTCACAAGTAACAAGAAGAAAAAATGGTTAAGGATGAATTTTCTTTCCTACTTTTCCAGACCCATTTTACTTGTAAAAAACAGTGACATATTTCTCCATTATTTTCACAAGCTAAATCTTAAATAGGCTTTCAACTTCCAACAAACTTACATAGACGTGTTGAAACCTATTCCTGCACTCCAACGTGAAACCAGTTCTATAAAGATACTAATATGCACCAACATGTGCTCACAGGGCTTAATTCCAGTTTAAAATACAGTAGAAAGGGAGCATTTTGGAAAAGAAGTTAATTATTTCAGTGACAGGCAAGGGAATAAATACTTGCTGCTTATTGCTGCAGCCTTTCGTTATGTATTCCTTCAGTTCTCATTTTATAATGTGCAAGACAATGGACATACTTTCATTACCCTGCAGAAATTCCAGGCTGCAACCGCTCATCAGGCTTCATTTGTCTAATTGCAAGTGAAGCAATTAGACAGAATTACTGCCTTTCTGCCTGAGTAGAGCATTGCCTAACCTTTGCTACAAAATTTCTGTAATCCAAATTACCCAGGTGAGATCTTGGCCATCTGTGCATCGCAGAGTTTGTAAGAGTAGACACACCTGAAATGCCAACAGCAGCGCTGAACGCTTCTGAAGGCCATTTTGGAATCAGAATATTAAATATCTTTGAGAGCAGCTAATATAAGAAAAGCCTGACAGGATTACAGAATAACAGAATAGTTAAGGTTGGGAGTGACCAACGGAGATTTTCGAGCCCAAACTCCCTGCTCAGGTTCTTAGTTCCTATTCTACGTGGCTGCTTGTGAGTTTTACTGGGTGGGAGGAGAATGAAGGCAAAATTATGTTTGAATATATGTTTGAGTATAGCAGTCACTACCACACAGTAGTAAATGATGAACTAGTGATGACCAACCAAAACCTCATCAGAAATAATCTAACATTTACAGAGAGTCCAATATCAATTAATAAGGGGCAAATAGGGTATAATAAAGCAAAACCATAGATATTTCAAAGCATATATAATTTAGCCTACTAAAATAGCAACAAATGGTGCAATGGGGAGGAAAACCACGAGGGGAGCACAAGGAACTTCAGCTGCAGACCTGGGCTTTCCCTGTCACAGTTTAGCTAAGAACAGCTAGTCAAAATCTGAACTTGGTACTATTTGTCAGCTTTAGTACCTTTCCATTCACAATATGATTAAGGCACAGCCCGATGCTGAGCTAGCAGTACCTTAAAACAGCTGCCTATGTGTCACTGACCAGGATGCTGCACTACCTGACTGAACTCTCATTCTTCAAGGATGTAAAATAATACAAGACAATACTCATTAACGTTTCAGATGTAACCATGTCTACTGCCACATGACTCTTTCTGAACAGGCACTATGACTTTGACAAGATTACTACAGGAGATCGTACTAAACTTTGTTCTGCTGAGGTTTATTGTTGCAAAATTCTAGAAGAAAAATGGGATAACTAGTTTTTTTGGATCATACATAAAGTGCTACCTCAAGCAAAGAATTTCTAATTGACCTGTGCAGCAGCAACTCTTGCATATGTGGATGCAGAAGAGGATGCTCTGGAGTTAGAACTTCCTCCAGGCTAAACCAAACCACAACTTGTACAGCACTGACTTCTTTATACTGTACAATTGTTCCAATGAGGATGTCAGTCAGACTTCTCCCACTCCATCCATATTCCAAAGTCTTTTGAAAAGTTTGCCAAAGTTTTAAGTAAAGAGGCTATTAGATCAAGCATCAGCTTAAAGACCAGTCTGTTTTTTGTTAATCTGTTATCTAAGATATGTAGTAAAAGAACAAGGCAGCAGCAATTGAGACATTGACCACAAGTTCATTTGCTTAAACTTAGGCAAACATCCAAATGTTTTTCTCATCTGTAATTTGGACAAGCCCTAACAATAATTTCTTTTAAGAACCCGTTTGCAAAGATAAGACTGCCTATTGCTTAACTATATGCTTCTTCAGCAAAAAACCCAGATCAAAACAAAACACATAGCTAGGCAGACTGAACACATGCTTACGCATTCCGAAGCGAGAACGAAACATTTCTTCAATGAAGCACACTGAAGGTATCTCAAGCTAGAAAATTAATCCAAAATTTCAAATCTACAGTTTCAAGCTTGCATGTAAGAACATGTGCCTGAATGCAGAATAGTTTGCACAAACAAATAACCTCTTGGTGCATGCAAGGGAACTTTTTATTGTTTTTAGAAAGAAGACAACTGTATTTTAGGTGTTGGCGTTTCCCACCTCCTTTAGCCTTAAGTCTAACTGGCACAGGTACGAATCTCATCATAGGTTGTTACAAGGGAAAAGCATCCATGCCAATGAGAGCACACAAAAGCAGGCCTCTTGGCTTTGGAATCCTCGCATACACTGAACACGGTCTGATGTCCTTTCACATAGCAAATAAGCAAAACTTACCAAATCACTACAAGAGCTAAGTACTCAGAAACACTTTGACATCCCTTAAGTGAAAGAGGCAAATTCAACAGTAACTAATTTAAGAAGCTAAACATTTCAACAATTGCATGCAAGAAAAAAAATATTAACTTTATTTGAGGTGGGAAATGACCTTTGATGGTCTTTGCTGATTACTTTGTTTTCACTGCTTCAGATTGTTATTTGTTAAACAAAAATAGAATGGTTTTCACGTCATCTTGTTTTCTAAAATATGAATGATTACTTGCAGATCAGTTTATTTACACATATTTGCTAATGTAAGATAAAAAAACCCATCTCAAACAACCAACTCTCTAAATGACTCCCCAAAATAGTTAACTGAATTAGTTCAAAATCCATTTCTTTGTGTATTTCATTGCTAGAAGAGCAGGAGATTTCAAAGACACATGAGTTTTGTGAGACTTAATTCACCTTCAGGATGCAGGGTTTTGACACTGAGTTGTTAGAATTCATTCTTTTAGTACGAATTGTAATTATACTGTTTTATGTAAACAAAAACCTTTAAGTACTATATTTTTCAGTAATTCCACTTGTTACAGGAGATAGTGTAACAAGACAATTTTAGAAGACAGCGGGCTTGAATGGATCTGTGTATTAAATAAAGCGAAATACAGACTCACAGGGTAAATCCTCTGGAAATTACTTCAGTCTCTTGAATGAGTCGTAGAGCTTTCCTCACGAGATTAGTAAAAGCTCGGCTGTTTGCCACTGTTTCTTCCAGCTGGATACAGTATTTTCGCAGGGACATTTGCAGCTTGGCTGTCCTCCATGTGCCCCATGCTCTAAAGACTGCATAGACAAGCAGAACTAGTCCCCACAGCAGCCACGATGATTCCTTCCACCACGAAGGAAGCATAAGCAGTGCACTTACAAAGGCAAGAAACAGCGAGACATCCCTGCAAACAAAAAGTATCATCAACCACAGACTCCTGAGGTCAAACAAGAGGTAAAAAAAAATCCCAAAATTTTCAGTTACATTTGAGATTACAACATCTTAGCATGGGGCTTTTATATAGGTCCTGAAGGGAGCTGTGAACACCAAAAACTACCCTAGTGGCAGACTTAGATGAATATGTACATGATATTACATGCTCGGTATACTCTAAGGAAACATTTCTCCAGCTTTTTATAGCATGAGTAGAAGAATAATATACCACTTTGAAAGGTCATTTGCTTTTACATGTGACTTTAAAAAAAAAAAAAAAGAAGAAAAAAAAAAGAAAAAGAAAAGAAAATAGAAAAAACCTGACTACTCAGCATTATAAGCCAGGGCGTGTAGGAACTGTAATATCTGTACTTCCAGGTTCAAGAGTACAGTAGGGAAGGGCATGTTTCTTTTGGTAGCAAAACCCTCAAGTAATGCCAGCTGTATTTTTTCTAGAGTCTGACTCATTTAACTTGGACACCAACGCACCACTAGTTTTTAACACATTTTTATAACTATGGCTTGAATAATCATTTTAAATAATTTGGCAGCTTTTGAAAATCCTTGAAGAACAGAGTTCCTAGTATCTCAGTTCAGTTATTTCTAAAGGACATTTCAAAAACTTCACAGTTATTTTTCTTCCAGAAAAATTCAACATAAATAAGTAACTGCTACAAAATACACTGTGTTTCATACATATTATTATAGTTAAGAGTTTTGTAAAACAAGTACAATCTTCACAGAGATGGATGGGATATTGGCTTCAAGGTACATTTCAACTATAGTTTTCAGAATTTTTTCAATGAAAAATATTCACTTTCTTTACTCCGTAAAGCTGTGTATCCTGCAATTAGATTTGGAAGTATTCACAAGGAATATTTTTCCATTTCCATGGTCTCTGGGTTTCTATTTTCTGGATGGTTTTGTGGGCAAATTTCAACAAGCTTTACAAGTGTTAACTCTTCAGGGCTACTGGCTCCTGATAGGTTTCAGTAAAGGTCCAGGGTTAAAATAGTCCAAATATGTAATTACCTTTAAGAGGGACAGACAGACACACAGTCTGTAACTTCCTTGGTAAATTAAAAAAATAAAGTCACTCACAAAAAAAATAAATCACAACAGTGAAAGACTAAAAGAGATATAAGAGCTCACTTTGTCCATTTTCAGCTCCTGGTTAACCCAGATCATCATGGACAGACCAAAGATGAGACTTCACAACCCATGCAAAGAGCCATTCCAACTCATGAGTATCCGTAGAGTTCAAAATATTTCCCCCAATTCCAGTCTGAATCATTGGCAGATTAATTGCATTATTTTTCTTCATATCCTTCCCTTTTATGAACAGAACAAACGATAACTGATCCCCACATTCCTAACCACCTTCTACACATCCTAACACTATTCAATCCCAGTTTCTTTTCTGGAATAACACTGCATACCCAATTACTCATCACTTTGTTTATTAATTTAACTTTTCCTTCCCACGTGCAGCATTAGACTTTTGTCTTTATTGACTTTTCTATCGATTTCAAGGTATTTCTCCAATCTAATTTTGGCCCTCTATTCTATGAAAACACAGACTTGGTGTTATCTGTAAGTTGAGCAATATTCACTTATTTTGTAAGTGTACTTTATCATCTGAACAGTTAAAGAAACTGAATAATGCTAGGACCAGAAAAATCTGGTTCAAAAGTTCTCATTTGACAGAGAGCATCAATAACTTAAACAGCTGGGGTGTGACTATAATAATTTTATCTGTTTTTCTAACATATATATGAGAAAATAGCACCGGGCTGTGTTATAAGATTTTTATCTACTGGTTCCTGTCCATTTCTGAGCAAGACACTCTGTCAGAACAACCACTGGCCTTGTTATTTTTCAAATACAGGTGCTGGTTGTTCAGATAATGCTGCAGTCAGCCCCCTCAGTATTCTTGAGTGAATTCCACAAGACTTTGTTGACTTCAATGCATCCTATATAGTTTTTAGTTATTCTTCTGGTATTCTACATCTGAAAATTAATTACACATCCCACCTCACCTCCTCCTCATGCAACATATTTTATGAAGATCACAGTAAAAAAAACACTTTTCAATTCAGTCCTCACAATCATGTCTCATTTCTCAAAATCACCTTTGTATAGCTTTAGAAATTAATGAATTAAACAACCATGTTAGTTCTTCCTAATGGAATGTATTAGTTTGGAAGTATCCATTCATGTTCAAGTAGCTATCTCAGATTAAAATTCACTCTTTCAATAAAATGCCTGAAGAAAAAAACCCACTCTTATAAAAAATCTGGGGACTAGTGGACCAAAGACCCAAGGACCTGAGAAAAAAATATTTACTTTAATGCTGCATTTTATTTCAAGAACACACAATATATTTTTTGCTTGTTTCTTAGTGAATACAGTGGTAGATATTCTCTATACAATACCAAATATTAGGAGTTGCTAGGGAGCGCAGTGTTGGAAGCTGTCTGTTTTCCTGTTGCTTACGCTGCCCCGCAGACAGGATACTGGGGTCAAGGAACTCAATCAGTTCCACATCCTCCTGCAGCAGAACTTCCTGTTGCAGGATGGTACGGAGCGTGTCAACTCGAAATCCAACATCCTTACCACAAACGGGCAGGAGAAAAGACAGGCATTAGTAGGGAATATGCAAATTCTTAAAATTAAGTTAGGAGAACAAGGAAAACACCCAGACACTCTACACTTTACTGACAACACTCTATTCTCAAAGAGTACAGGAATGTTTCAGATATATCACAAGTAGCTACTTCATTTTTATTAAACTTGTTTAACTTTAAAAACTCACATAACTAACAGTTCAGACTTGCAGGATGCATGGCACTGACTTTGTGATCTGACCTAGACAGTAACAATAACTGGAAACAGGCCACAGAGTATGCCAATATATTTGCATAAGAATCAGAGAGGTCCTGTATCTATTGGAAGATCATTACTGAAACAGTAAACACTTTTTTTTTTAAATGTCATGACATCATTTATGTCATTAACAAACAAAAATTAGAGAGAGAAAGAGAGAGATTGCAAATTAGTCAATAAAAAGTCACTTGTGGACACTTAGTAACAGTAGGGTTAAAGCACTGGACTCAAGCTCCAGGCCAAGGCAGCAAAGTCCTCTCCTGCAGGATTCTGTACCTTTCCCAAGGAAACTCCATCCAAACATGAAACAGCGTGGGGCTCTGAGGGCCTCCCACTTGATAAACTCCTGGCAAACTTTTGGGAGCTACTTACTTGTGAATTTGATGCCATGATAAGCATTTGTTACTTTTTTCCCTATTACAGCTCTTCAAGACAAATATGCAGTTCTTGAAGACAAATGTGTCCATCAGAGAAGCCCACGGAAATTTTAATTTGCATAGTGCACCAAACTATAATACAAAACATTTTAATTTAAGAATGTCATAACAAAACCCAACAAACACTGAACATGTGCATCTTTGCAACTAGCTAATTACAGGAAAGAAAGGAGAATATTTCTGAAAACCCTCTAACAGAAGCTTTTAACACAAATGTTACATTTCACAGTGCAAAATCTGTTTAGTTCTGTCATTGACAGAATGAAATTCTTTACGAAACCATAGGATAACTGGTTTAAAAAAAAGCTTGATTCCATACACTGATGTCACCTCAGATAATCTGCATTCTACTTTTAATGGAAAACGTTCTTTTCAGGATTGTGTGCAAGAGGAAACTCTGCCCTCCTCCAACGCATCCTGTGTCATTTCAGTACCCTACTTGTAGTATGCAGCAGGACAAACAGGTTCTCCATGTTTTTTGGTTATGCCTCCATCTCAGGAAAGTACAGCTAAAAATTGCTGTTAAGATAATTATCTTTTGATTCATAGGGGAAGAGGGAGAATGAAAAAAGTCAATCAAAGATCACTAATGAGAGATTTCAGAGGAAGTTTTGTTCTCATAATATAAAGAAGAAGAGATAGCAATTGGGTTCAGCAGAACTCTCTGAGAGATGGAAAAGCCTAACTTCTCATGTTGCTCAAAATTTTCTTTTGAAGCTACATTTTAAGATGTCAACCCTACATCACAGTAGAAAAAAAAAACAGAACTCTAGATTCTGGTACAGTCTGACTGAAGTGACATTTGCAAGCCTGAAGCAGCTGGTTACAAGTTCAAGCAGATCTGAGACAAGCACAGACCAGAGACTGAACTGGCTATAAAGTGGTGCTACAGGGAACAGGTATAAAGGTAGCATAAAATTATTTTTAACTAACTAGGGTAGAACTATCCCCCTTCAGGTCTAACCCACACAGCATGACTTGGACCCTAAATGATCCTGCAGGCTCCAGGAGGAGAATACAACCTCTGTTGGGACACGTAACCTGCTTCTGAGCTGCTGAAATGAGAGCAAGCGGTAGCACAGAGAACCTGTCTGGCCTCTCCCTACAGCCAGAGCGCTGCACGGACGTCTGTGCTCAATGGCAGCACTGTTCTGAAGCACGAGAATGAAGGTGCCTTGGTTTGCTTTGCTTCCCTCAAATGCAGAAGCCCTGTGGACAGCAGTGCAGAAACGAAGAGGCCACGATGGGTCCAGGGCTAGTACAGCTGCACTGCAGTGGTGCTATGCCTGAGCTAACAAGCTGAAACAGAGGGTGAAGCAATACTCAGGTGAAGCCCTAGAGCCTTCTGTCTTAGGCAGTCTCTGCGAGGCTCTTTCTCAGTCAGCATCTCCCCACTGCCTTCCATCAACAGGGATAGCTACACTGCAGGTTAACTCCTTTCAGCTTTGAAGAACTGCTTTAATTTGTAACATATTTTATTTTCCCTTCCACATATTTTATTTTCTCTTCCACATTTTGAACATCTTCAGCCTGGCTACTGATAATGTTCCTGTCCTTTTGTACCCAATTTGGCACAGTAACTCTGAAAAACAGAATCAGTTCTTTCTAAAGAATAAATAAAACTCTTAAGAGCCAAAACCAACAATACGGACCAAAGATGTTGCTCAGAGGAGCAGGAAGACCTGTGGATTAGGAAAGGAAATGGAAAAATAAAAAAAAGCGATCACTTACCAGTCGGTGAAGTATGTCATCGTTTTTCTTATATTGTGGAAAAGGAAACCAGCTTCTAAAGAACTCAACTAATTTTGACAGGATGCCTTGCTGAAGGGAACAGAAATTATTCCAATTAAAAAAAAAAAAACAAACCCAAAAAAAACCCAAAGCAAAAAATAAATAAATAACAACATATAATGCCTTTACTTCTGCATTTGATTTTCTTGTTAGCTCAGACCCAAGTACCTGTAAGGAAGTTTCACTTACTGTGTCTGGCCTAACTTCAGAGTACACTAAGAGAACATCTGCTTCCTGTCAGTTTGCTTGTACACAAGAGAATAAAATAAAGCTTTCAGTAACCCCACCTATTTGGAGCATAATAGATTGTTATGTTGTTCTGTTAAAAATAACTACAGCTAGAATTAGTCTGATCTCAAGTTGGCAGCTACTGCATTGATATGAAAGACTTTCTCTCTCCTGGAGGATAAAACCCCAACACATTAAATGTCTGACAGGGGTTGAAAAAAAGTAAAAGACTGGGAGAGGGCAGCCCACTGCAGCTTGAGAACAAGGCTCCAGAGGAGTTGTGAACAGAGACAGGGAACAGTAAGAGTAAGAAGAGGAACTGTCCAAACCAGTGTGTGCTATCGGGTCCTTTGTCCCCATACTGCTTCCCATGCAACCTAAATCCACACTTTTGTCTGAGCTGTAAACATAACTTCAAACGCCTTTAATTGGAGGGACTCCCTCTCAAGTCATCACACATTTTATTCATGTATCTTCCTAAAACATGATGCACGACACTATAATTGAATAGATGCACAATTTTGCTTCAGTCTGCAACCATCCAATGAAAGAAAAAGCAGCTTTTGACACACACTGTATATCTACTTTCCTCAGACTGAACTGACAGGAAGTATTTTTCAAAATATTTACTTACATGTATTTCATGAATTCTTGGGCCTACCTCTTAATCTTCAGACTGCTGACATGTAATACAATCAAACAAAATGCATGCCAAAAGAAATTGATTGTGAAGTGCTTACATTTGCTGGCATACTGCTTCAAAATAAAGAACTGCAATCCCATACAGGTTCTATCAGCTCAATGTATAAAAGGTTTCTGTTTCTCCCTCTTGGTTTTTTGGTTTGGTTTTTTCTTTTTTTATTCCCCTCTTTGTTTTTTTTCTTGGTTTCCCCCCAATTATAAGGTGGGAAACCAAGCAGCAGGAGCTTGGAGCTTTGCAGTTAGCCCTATGACCAGCCCTCTGAGAGGCAGTGTGACAGGATAAGGTGTGACAGTACAATCAATTTAAACATTCAGATATGCACAGCGGTCTAGGAAAATGACTGAGAAAGGAAAGGTGTAAATGGGAAGAGATACATTCCTTAAAGATCAAGCAGAATTACCCAAATAGGATTTCATTCCAGAAAACAGGTGTAGAGACCAGAACTTTAGCTGTAACTTTCTCCAGAGATTAGTACAGCCAAGAACAGGGCACCTCTAACTACTGTGCTCAATCACATCTCTATGCTCCCTGGCATTTCACCAGTCTCCAGAGCACAGCCTTGAAACACCTTTACAGCTTTTCAGCTCAATGTTCGTTAAGACCATATTCTGATTAAAAAACCCCAAAACACCACCAAACCCACACCTTAAGAACTATTTAAGATGTGCTTCAAATTCAACTGATGGTTGTCTTTCCCTAAGCCTGAACCACATGCTCTATTTGGCAGTACAGCAAGACACAACAGAAACATTTGTATCAGTCACTAGGAACCTCCTTTTTTTCCCAGATTTGTTTTTTTCACTCCCTGAAGATCTCGAACTAGATCTTTGTCATGCCAAATTCTTGCTACATGTCACCAGATTGCAGCTGCATGGGGTTCCTACTTGACTGAATACATGAGGAGGAAACAATCTCAACTCAAAGACAAAGCAATATTCTGGCTTTCATGTTTTTATTTTAATAAAGTGTTTAAGGCATTTGGAAACTTGCTTTTCAGAACAGAAGGAAAATGATACCCACATACTAGCAATCACTCAGCATGGAACACCATCTACCCCCTGTGATCATAGTTACAATAAACCTCAAGGAATATAATTTTATATTAGGACTGTGGGTAGGTACATACTCAGAAGTCAGAAGCCATTTATTTTCCAGACATTTTATAATCTCAGTAGACTAGGCCAGCAAAGGCCGAGAGAAGGGAAATGATAACAGTCTTGTGTAAAACTGAGGAAATGACTGGACAGGCTGCCTATATGTCATACAAAAGTTTCAACAAAGCCTCAGATCCTCCTAAATCCAGTCTACTGTTTTAAAATGCATGGCCAGCTGCCTCTCCCTCAGCCTCTTTCCTTTTGAGACACTCTAGCAAAATGGGACACAGGAATCAAATGACAAAAACAGACTTTCTGACATCAGACTACAACAGAAAAGTGTTAACGCTCCCGAACTGGTACTGGAACAGCAGCAGGAAGAACCTGTGGCATTTTATCACTAGAAATTACACACAGGTTTTTCCTTATTTTCACTATGTATCCTTGTCTAGACAGTGATGAGTCAATGTGAACGTCATCCTAGCATTTGTAAGAAATGGACAGCCCATTTTCACACACTCACTTCCTTCAAGTTGCAAGGCAAACCATGATGAATTACTTCTACATCTGACACAATACTGGAGGACTTGCTCCCAACACAATAAAATTCAGTGTAAAATGTTTGAGGGGTAGAGAGGAGGAAAAAATAGAATACTTCAGGCTTTTAAAAGCTGTATATCTTAAGACTTTTGGGGTTCTTAATCCCACAGCACTTTCATATTAAACTTGGTGGAAACTATATACATGAACACAGTATTATACTGCTTTTCTGACTTCCACATAAGTAACTATGCAAAATAAAGTAATGCAGCTAAGAGACAGTCCATGCATTACTTCACAGTAATGAATGGAATATGAACCAATGAAATATGTCATCTTAACTTTCAATTAAAAGTGAACAAATTGTAACATTTAATTAAAAAAAAATAAATAAACATTTAATTAAAGTCTTCCTGCACTAAGTCAGACTAGCTCTCTTCAACATAAATACACCACAGAACTGCCAGTAGCTATAAGGGGAAAATATATTTTCAGGTGGTTTCTTGAGGGTTATGGAGAGTGCCAGCTGACAATTCTGGAAAAGCAAGGGCAGTAGACCTAATACTTCCATGAATACTTTTAAAGTAGTTCAAAATAAAGAAAATTGTGAGCTAAACCTTGATTTAAATTCAGCCTTGCCCTGTGACCACTGATAGTAGCAATCATTATTACAAATGCAATACCTGTCCACATCAAGAGTTAACTACAAATCAATTTATTCATTAAATTTGAAATAATCTTACATGAGAAAAACCAGCCAAGGAAACATGGAGATGCAGCAAGAATCTCTTTTCCTCCTCCCCTCAGTTAATCTCACAAATCCTCAGCACATGAAACTGGAGTTTTGAATGAAGCTTCTTCATAATTTTTTTCTCCATGACTGATGAAGTCTTTGAAAAGCTGTAAACTCTAGAAGAACACCGCTGAACAGTACTAAACTTAGTCTTATTGTAGGGTTGCTATCTTTTACAGGCTGCCTAATACGTGCGCTAGGCATGCAGTGGTACTTAATGGTCTGTTCAATAGATATGCATCCTGCATCTTATCTAATGGTCATCTCTGATGAGGAAGTGGGGCATGACAGAAGGGAGACATGGCACACTTCCATAGGAAGCACTACAATTCTCAGAAACTGGGGATCGAGGACGCGTAACAAAGTTGCAGTGTGCCTGCCCAACAGGTAACACAAACTATGACCAATCTATCTATGAGGAGACTCCAACAGCACTGAGGACCAAAGCAAAATGTTTCGTGTTTTATTACCTCGTCTTTTCAAATGGACTAATGAGTGTGTAAGGAAGTTTCTACAGTCTGTAGAGAGAGTGGCTGAAATGAGTATCACTACATGAAAATATACTTTTCTGAACACTGCTAGATGAATAAGCTTCACACTGCAGCTTCCAAATTTCCACTTCAAAGACTGTACAAGTCAGTAATTTCATATACACCATACTCTTGCAAACACTTCAAAAAACACACCTTCTTCCTCAGATCAGAAAAAACCGGACTTATGTTATCCACATAAATTCATAAACTTCTGAATCTTATCTCACCTGGGATCCTACACAGAGCAAAACAGATTAAAAATCCCACAAGAAACTAACACTTCTGACCTAAAACAAATGAGGAACCAGAGTGACGCATACAAAACTGAAAAATAATTGTTGAAATAAAGCCTAGCTGTGATTTGGCTAATTCTTTGAAGCATCTGAGAACTGAGTAGAGGATATACATTAAGACGGTATTATTTTTGGAAAAGACTCCAAGAAAAGCATCAGCTCTCCTCATTTGCCACATGATTCACCATCCACCAAAACCTGCAGGGAGAACTTCTGGATATCTCAGTGCCATAACATATCGACTGTGTTTGGGAAAAATAGTACGTTCACTGCCAGCTAATTGGAAGGGTGGAACATTCTGCAGCAGGAAAGCAGCAGAGGTTACAAACAAGAGGAAAGGGGCTGTGGACCTCTGGATTTGAAGATGGCAGAAGAGACATAAAGCAGAAATGAACAACAGGAAAACTAAGCTGCAGTAGGTTAAAAGCCACAGCAGGCAAGATGGAAGCTACCATAGATAGTGGTGAGAGAGGAGGCAGCGCACCAAACCATGGATGCTTGGTTTGGGTTCCTACCTGTGGCGCTGCCCAACTCAGCCTGCAGCAACCAGGACACAGAAGTCCGCATGGCACCTCTTTCCTCCTGGCTTAGCACATAGCTGGAGCACATCCACTGAAATTTGAACTCTCCACTGTGAATGTGAAAGAGGTAGGCAGAAAATTACTGCTCTTCACAGGCTCCATCTAAGTGCTAAAGGAGAAGACCAACCGACTATGGATTTTTCAACAGATTTGCTGCAAAGAGTTTCCTACATCTGCTGCCTCAAAAGAGGAATTTTCTCACCCACTCCAGAGCTCCTCATCTGAATCACACTGCCTGTACACCACCAGTAACAGTAAAATACAATTTATTTTTAATAAGGAAAACAAAAAATGTGTAGGCCATAGTAGGTGTTAAATGGTCAAATTCTCAATCACAGCTTTAATACAAAAATGTTTAAAAAAATCCACAAGCCTTTACTTAAAAGGATAGAGAATTAAGAAGTCTGAGCTAATTAGCTGATGATTCTTGTCAGCTGTTACTGTTAGAAAATTACCATAACCTAAGCACAATTCTACTATCTCATTCAGATTGGTTATTGTATTTATACTTCCCAGAAATCCTCTTTCTTAAAATGCTTTGTCACTGACAAAGCTATAATTAGCAACTGAATGCCTGAGAAGGGCTGGGAACTATAAATACTCTGTTCCAGAAAATTACAGGTTCTATTCCCAGAATGTCATGCTAAACTAACATAACAATATCCACTAAATAAGATAATTTACAACACTCAAAAAATTTTTTATCAAAGTCTCTTACTTCCCTAGTTTACATAAGTGCAAAGAAAGACTCCAAACTATACTAATGAACCACAAGTTTCCAAACACATTTGTAGACAAGACATGACAACCGGCTGTGGTTTATTGTTTGGGGTTTTCCCCTTTGTTTTTTTTAAAATACAGTAAGAGATTTATCTTTATACTGATTTTGCCTATTTGTGAAGCCATGCAGTTCTCTTTTGAGAAGATAAATACTCAGGAACAGGAGAGCACTCACTTTCTGGGCAGCACGCACAGTCCGCTCTTTTTCTTTTTCTGCTGCTGCACATTGCTCCGCCTTCTGTGATGCTGATGAGCATACTTCAAAATCTGTGTGTCCCAAATCCTGCAGATACTGGTACAATGGGGAATTCTGAAAACGGAGTTATAAAAAGAAAAATGAGAAAAAACCCAATGTTAAAAATCATTCCCTGTTTCCCACAAAACACAACTGTGAACACAGCAACCACACAACCAGCAATGAATGGACTGAGAAATGGAAAAAAAAAAAATTAGAAAAAGACTTCTCTCTCCAAGGACAGTACTAGCACTCCTGGCAGAGTACCGCAGTTATTTAAAAAATCCCACAGCATACAAATAAAAAACCACCCAACTTCTTTAGGCTGCTGGCAAAACTACTAATTTACAAACAGTCCTTAATAAAACAGAAAAAGTACGAAATTAGGACCACCAGAGAGTGGGTTTTTACAGGTTTAGACATTTATCTATACAGATCTCAGAAAGCTGTTGTTGTCATCTGCACCGGATATCTAGACACACTTAACTCTCATACCTAGGACAGATTTGATGGAAAGGATTTTATGCTAACTGGAGTTCCATTCAGGACATGCAGGGACTTTATTTTTAAGAGAAACTCTCAGCAATGAGTCTTATATAGCCTAGTTAAGGATTGTTTTCAACCCCTGAAAAATTTTATCAACATGCCATGAGAGCACGTGAACATCAGTAAACTGCATAAGAACACCAACATTTTAAGAATTTAACACACCATCAACCAAAATACTGTGTATAAAAAGTAAAAGCTTTGCAGTAAATAATGCAGAGCTATGGAGGTCTACAGAAATAATGAACACAGCACCTACTACTAATTGTTACATCAACTATCATTAACTGGCTGGTGCAAGTTGGAAAGGTGCCCCAGCTACGCTGCTCATGTACCAACATGGCCATATCTCAAATACTGCTTGCCATACAATAAAACTTGGAAGCAATCATTCATACCAGCTGAACAAATTAACTTGTTACCTCTAGGGATTTTTTTAACCCCATCACCGAAGTGCTATTTTAATCACTCTTACCTATTTAAAGCATGCAAATTCATACTTCTGCTCTGTTTGAGTTACAACAGATTCAGTGTCCAGTCATTACCTGAAACTCAAATACTCGTACCTACTCACAGGTACAGACAATCCTGGCTCAACCACAATGACAACGATTGTGCAAAACACTAGGATAGGTTAATGACTCATTTCCTTGGGAGAATTTTTCCAGTGTGACGACACAATCCTATCTTTTTTCCAAGCACCCTTCCTCCATGGTTGAGTGCTTTTTCAAAATGCATCCAACGCTATTTAAACAATGTGCTGTCCCAGACTGGCTGTTCCTCTCTAAGTAGAACATGCCACTTTACCAGAATTACTTAATTAAAATGGAAAGACTAAATAGTAATAGCAATAATAGATTAGAATACTCCTATTTCAGATACTGTTAAATTCACCAAATAACTTCAGGGCCAAACTCAGAATATAGATGGATATGCATAACCTTGTCTTCTTACAATGGTTTTCGTACAGAGCTAGGGTGAGCACTGCCGGCACAGCTCAGACAGCCTGAACACCCCGCATGAGAACCATTAGGGTACCATGCAGGTTTCAGTCAGAATCAGCCAGAATTCTCCCCATTTAGATGAAGACACAGACAAAAGAGTGGGTGAACAGAGAGTATTTTATTCAAAATCATAGTTTTCATGCTCACTCCAGGCAAAATTTCAAGGAAATCACATCTAGGCTCTTGGCAAACCTATTCATCATCTTGACCATACCTGCCACCAGCTAGGCCAGCCATCATTTGACATATGACTATTCTGGTACTTTATTGGTACTCACCTACATACAGACAGCTTGCAAAATAACCCAAATATACCAAGGAGTTTTTCCACAAGTATCTCTGGGTGCCCCTTTCTTTAGGGCCCATGATGAGATAATTTTCTAAAAGCTAATCAAGAAAACCAGTCTACTGCTGTTAATGTTGGTTGCATTTCCTCACAGAAATGGATGAAATAAGGCAGAAAGAGAGACAAAGGCAGACAGACTGTCCACTGAAGACAGAAAGAATTAGCTAAAATCCTGAAAGCTATGTTTAGTTAGTGGCACAGATGTAAGAATACCCGACTCTTCCCTTTTACTGGGTATCTAGCAATATCAGAACCTTCCATTTAACCGTAATTAATTGATTTTCTACTCTACAGAAATAGTAAAAAATACACCATCTCTCCAAATGTTAATGAAATTTCATCCCCAATCTAGGAAGAATAATTTTATGTGTTCTCCTAATTAAGGTACATTACTAGTTTTACATAAATCCCTTCTGACTAACTTTTAGAAGGCTTTTACAGGGTCTCATAATGGGCACATTTTCAATTTTTTATCACTGCTTGGAATTCAAAATCAGTTTTCTGACTATGGAGTTAGCATATGAAAATTAATTAAAATTTAACTTGAATGTTCATCACATATTCCTATAAGTAGATAAGGGTTCTCCTCTTTCAGTTTCTCATAAAGTACTCAGGCTACAAAATCCTCCTGTGACAGATTTCTGTGGCTCCATATGCTTTGTCTCTCCCTTTTTTCCTAAAAAATTAGCAGAACTTACTTGCATATTGGAAAAATCTTGTATTCTTATAAACTTAAATGAATAAGAACTATGCTGTGACTCAAATCCCTTATGCTGTAAGTAAAACCACCATTGTTCCCCTTTCTGAATCCATTAGAAGCAAGCAAGATGTGGCTAAAGAAAGCACTGAATAAGAAGTGGGTTGAGGCCCTTGTGAAATTAGGTTATTAAGAATCTCAGCAAACTGATCATAAAATTCTTCCACTAAGAGTGAGGTCTCTTGTGCAGCACGGGCAGTTTTACATTTTGCTCAGTAAATTTGAAGATTACACTCCTCTTCTATTAGAAATATCACTGATGACAGACATACGTTAGCCTATCCTAACTTAAACCCACACTATTTATTTATTTATTGTATTCAATTTCTTAGATACCGCCTAACAAACCCATCATTTGCAAAGCTGTGTGGTCTGTGTATCTCATGGAGGATGTCTCCACCAGCCTATAGATAATATCTCCCATGACATATGTAAGTAATGGCTAGAAAATCCAGTAAAGGAATTATTAGAAGTTGAAGGGTAGATTTTATATATGTGAACATTCCCACTCAACTTCCAATATTATCAAGGAATGAGAAAATTATTAACTAATCAACTACAAAACTGCAATATGATACCATTAAAATATCCTATTCTGTATACTATGTGTTTCAGTACAAGAGACAGAAGTATTATACTTAATGCTTACAGCGCATTTTCAATCCTCATAAAGCTTTAAAAACAATAATTAAACCTCACAATGTGTCTGACCCACAAATTCTAGCTCCGAATTTCTAGCTTACATCTTTACCCAAACCTCTCACTCCTAAATGCCTTCTTTCTCATAGAAAAAGATCACAGATATGCACATATTCTTGCATATGCACTTCTCACTGTAAGAAAAGTTCCTCAGTTTCAACTCATGCTGCATTCATCAGCACTGTCAGGCTCAGCTGTTTTCACCTGCAAATGCCACAATAATATTAAAAATATATACTTCTTGGCCGGGGAAAATAGGAGGGCTCCACCATTCTTCCTCCTAATTTTCTTTGTCAAAATTCATGCATTCCATTTTATAACAGTTCAACACTAAAAAGAAAAAAAAGAGCAGGACTGCTTTTACATTTCTGCATATACTATAGATGCTACACTTATAGTTTAAGACATTCAGGACACACCAGAAAGTTTATCCTTGCAAGCAGTTAATAAAATAAAAAAAAATAAATTACACTTGAGAAAAAGCTTTTATATTAGAATGTAAGGTAAAGGGAGAGCAAGGTCATTTCAGTGGATGGCATGAAAAGAGAATTCAAAATACAATATCTCATCTTCCTTTTAATACAGCATCATATTATACTAGAGGAATCTATTTCTATGTTCTTTTGAATTTTTACTTTCAACCTCTCTCAACTTAGATAATAACCAGACTCACTAGTATTATTCCTGTTTGACAGTCAGGTTTGTTTGTTTGTTTCCACTTGTCTCTGGCAGAATGACACAGTAATGAATAATGTACCAAGTACGGAAGGAAATTTTTTTTAATATTTCAGCTTATGTTACCATCCTACTACCAGTTACTGATAGGAAATATTATCTAAAGTAAGCGATGATACCACTTTATTATTTCTGAAGTTTCTTCTAAGTTTCTTCTTCTAAGTCACTTTCTCAGACCACCTAGATAAAAGATAGGCATTATATTTACAGCCAAGGCATGTTTTCATTATGCTAATTGTCCAAAATGAGTGTTGGAAGTGAAAGAGTTCCAGGACAGACAGAAGACAAAATGCCATTATTCTTTGGTGTAGTTGATACAGATTATATATCTGTATATCTTGCCAGTAAGTGAAGGAAGACAGTCAATACAGTTGATATGTTCAGTAGGAATACAGTTTTTGAAAGTTTTAAGAATTAGAGTTTTCTGTGGACTCATAGCAGAGACCAACAACAAAAAATCCACTTATCTTTTTATGACTTTTCCAATTCACTATAGTCAGTCATACTGCAAGTCATTCAATTGTAACCATTTACAGCACAGTACAGGTTTACATAAGCTCCTGTTACCAGAATCAAGAAAGAAAATCCATTCCTCCTCATTCACAACTCCTTGAGCATATTTTAGATACACACTACTAAAAATTATTGCACTCACATACATATGTTTAATTACATCTCTCCTTTTTCACTGTTGAAAGTGGTTGAGTCTCATTCTAAACCCAAGATATTTTATCCAGGATTAAAGAAGAGTCCACTAAATTAATTTTCTTCTGTAACACTTTCTCAATGCTTATTTTAATGCCACTTGCCATACAGCTCTGACTTGGGTTAGGAAAAACATTACCTAAACTGAAGGTTAAACAATTTGTTTGCAACTCTAAGGCTACAGTAAAAATTAAAAAAAAGAAAAATCAAACAAACCTAAGGCGAACATTAATCAAACATAAATTATGTTACCTACTATGTGATGGAAAGGCTGTTACAGCAGAGAATTCCTTAGCTTCAAAAAAGAGTTTACTTTTGATAGATAAATACTCAAATACTTACATCTATTACAGCCTTGCAAGCACAGATATCGCACTTTAATAGGTGAGGCATTTTGTGCGTATTCTGAGAAAAACCTTTGCAATCACAAATCAGATTAAGACACTGATAGCTTTCATAGTCTTCTTACAATAGCAGCTGAAAATCAAAGCCACACCCATACTATTTTTGCTGATGCATCATGAAGTAAATGACTCAGGATTTCTCCAACAGAGACACCCATGTTCTTTACTATAATAAAATTTACCACTTAGCAAACCCCTGCTCTAGTTACCAACCCTAGCTAATGGAGCAGATTACCCTTGACTGTAATACTTAATGCCATCACACAAAAAAGGAGGTTTAAAGATATCCTCTTAAAATATGGATATGTTTCTCAAAGCTGAGGTTTCCAATATGTCAAAAACACTGTGGGAGTGTGAACTACCTCCAAAATAACTACCTCCAAAATAACTACACATTATGAATTATCAATTTAAACCCTCCCAAAATTAAACATTTCTACCAGAGTGACAGCAAAGGCTAAGATATGCTGAACAGGTGGCTGAACTCAGACCAAAACAAACAGTATTGAAGTTTCCCCCTCAAAACAGATTTGAAAAAGTTGAACTAACACTCACAGACAGTGCGAGCTTTGTCTCCTGGAAGAGCGTATTCCATTTTTCTCTTCGGTACTGCTCCCATGCACCTGACAGAATCTCACCCACCTCCCCATTTCTTTCTGCTTGTCCCTCCAGGATGATCCGAGATGAGGATGAGAAGCAGCCGTCAGCGTAATTGCACCTGTGCCCCTGCACAGGGGCATTTTCCTCACAGCATCAGCGGATGCAGCTTGAAACTTCCCAGGATCATGCGATTTCTCCTGACTAATGTGGCTTTCTAACTGGGGGGAGGGAGATGAGGATGACAGATTGCTAAAGGCTTTTAAAAAGATGCCGCCTGAAAGAATTATTGCACATTGATCTTATACACAACCATTAATAAGACTTTCCAAGCAACAGTATTTAAAAGCCTTGATCATATTCTCCTCACTGGTAACCACCTCCTCCTGAGCACAGACTGACAAAGAGCCAGGCGCTGACAGGGCTGTATTAGACGATGACTTCAAGGCAGCAAAGGAGTCATTTAGATTTCCTGTTCTGCTTTCACTGCCACAGGAGTGCAGACCTTGGTGTCTCCAGCACTACTGTATCAGCTGATTTAGAAGTAGGCTCCGAGAACTACTTTAAAGCCATTAATCTATTACTGTTTCTGGATATTTTCTGATGCACAATTTATATCTAGTTTTGCATGCACCCATGAGTCCTCAGGAGTTTGGGAAGTTTTATAGCCTGTGTATATCTCTGTAGCACTCTATTTGTGACATGGGAATGCTCTTTCCTTTGCATTTTCAGCAAGTGGCTGCACATTACTGCCATTGTGGAAAAGCATTAGAACGAAATATTAGGTACTGGACAAAGCACTGAAATTCACCAAGAGCTCAGGACTATTTACTCATTCAAAAGTGGACCTGGGAATACAGGTGAAAAGCTGACGTCTTTTCTGACAAAGAGAGAGAGCAAACATACCTGAAAAACTGAAAGTAAAAGTGGTAAATGTTACCTTCCCTGAAGGACAAGGTAACAAGCTACTTGACTCTGTACCTGGAGCTTTGAGTGGGAAGTTACTGATCATGCAGGCCCTCAGACTAGGCTGATGATACAGGGAGGCTGGTTTGTTTTGTATCAGTTACTAACAAGTCATAGATTTTACCCTTTGCTTACATTCAAAACTAAATTAATGAAATTAATGCATCTGACTGGCAAAACTAGTAGAGTATTTTTCCGATACATTTTGAAAACCTTTTTAAAACATGAGTTCCAAAGAATTGACTAGTTTACCCATTATAAATCGTGTTCTTACTCCTAATGACAACACACTGGGTGCAAACATCTTTACTGAAGTGAAAAACATCCAAGAAACAAAAGAGGCAGTCACATCATAAAGATTAAAAAAAAATATACTGAGCAACTTTTTTTATTCAAGTGTCTAAGAACTTGAATATGATTCATGACTTGAAGTTGTGAGAACAGTCCTGCAGTATTAATCCTCCTGTAAATGACTCCAGAGTAACCGATATGGTAGAGGATAAAAAAACAGACCTCGAAATTTGCTCTGGATCATCACATACTTTTGTCTTAAAATTGTCTATTAAAAACAGTCAAGGCAATCTTGGCTTACACACCATACAGCCCATATAATTCTTTTATCTATCCCTTCAGATATCCAAAAATGCCTGATGAGTTGACTTGGCCTCTGCAACAATCAGACTGCTTTTCACAGTTTTAAGTTTGCAGCTTCTTTTATTTTCTCTCTGGTGTCACCTGCTTCCCAGTCATGTGGTGAAAAGGAGCAAAGCCTGTTCCCTCCCTTCGTCTTAGAAAACTGCTGAGAAGCAAAATATCTAAAATAGTCCATCCTTCAGTAGTCCAGGTGCCTCTACAGTACACTGCAATTTTCAGCAAAGATATCTCTCCAGGCTGAATTGGCATGGTCAATTTAATCTGTCATTACCGGTGTGGGTGCAGCTGAAAGCTGCAGTAACACTTTAGAACACTGATGGTAATAGTCATGTAGCCAAATGGTGAGATGGAACAAAGAACTGATCTGACTGTCAAGAAAAGAAAGAAAATAATTAATCTATTTTTATTATTTTTTCTTACCCAGGTTAGTTTATAGTCTAATCAGTCTTCTGAGCCATTTTACAGCATCACTCACAAATCTAGGTACCAGCATAAGTAAGAGGATGAGAATAAGCCAGAAACGAGGAGTGAAGCCTGGACCCCTTTTCTGGCAACAGCCCACACTTCAGGCAGCCAAGGCACAGTCCCAGAACAAGTTAACTGCGGTTTTGACAGAACTGTGTATTAAAACTGGCTTTATTTCATCACATAAAATGAGAGTACTACATCTTCAGTCCACCCAATATTTGGTGAGAAAAATCCTGCTGAGGGTGCAATACTGACAATATTTCAACTTCTTTTTTCTAATTTATGTTTGAGACATTATTTTTGACAATACAACATTACAAGCCTGATGCTTGACAAAAATCACATTATTTTGCAAATCCTAATGTTTTCAGGTTTTTGAATGAAAGTAACTTCAAATTCTCATCACTACAAAAAGTTTCTGATGTTAGGGTCCCTGCGGTTTTAATTTAGTTTTGTTTTATTTTTTAAACAAAATAATTTGAACAGCTAATTTATGTGAAGAAAGCATTTCTGAAAACATATGACTGAATGTTTTGATAAAAGCTGAACCCTTTTAAACACATGAGGATTTGAACATCTCAAATTAGTGATGCACCAGTATTCTAAGCAAAGAAATCCCATATTTTAGACATGTTTAACTATTGTAGGCAAACAGTCAACACATTGGCTAAGGGCTGTTCAGAATATAGTTGTATGATGCTGGCAAATGGTGGTATCTCCCGGAATCTCTCTTTAAATCTTAGAGAAACACGTAGATAGAACATCCTATGCAGGCATCCTCCATGCCCCTCAGCACCAAGCAACATCTGGGTTTGACGCCTAAATAAGCAGTGAGAGTTGTCTTTCTGAACCTGACATCTGAAGACATTATGATGTTGCCCAATACCTCACTTTTGTGCCATGTCCCTCCCAAGCAGACCCCACCACTCCTACCTCCAGCCCACACAAACCTGACCCAGTGCCATGTAGTTGCCAGCCCTGCTGGGCCTTGGTGCTTCCTTTCTCCCTTAGGATGGCATGCGCCCTGCAAACCACTTTGCCACTGTTTGCAGGACTCAGTTCTCACATGAGCTTCTTCCACTACAGCAACAAGACAAAGAACAGACCATGTCTCGTCAAACTCTGGAAAGGGTAACTCTATTTCTGTGCATATTTTCCTCCCGTGACAGGAAGGCTGACTGCTCGAGCAAGGGCTGGCTGTGAAACCAGAGCACCTTGTTACACTTTCAAAATCTTTGTCCTGAGTTTGCGACTTCCAATTCTAAGTTCAGTAGAGCTGTGTTCAGTATTTTAAAAAGACATAAATTTCTGAATTTGGACATGAGATTTTTTAACCTCTTTGCGTTCAACCCCAGATTGTTTTCTTTTTAAATACAGATTAGTATAGATTCTGAGATTTGATGCAGAAAGGTGAGCCAAAGAAAGTCTCATTTTGTTAGCTTGGTATTATTCTCCCATCTGCACAAAAGAAAATTTGAAGTCGTGAAAGAACACATATAATTTATATTGTATTTTTCAGCCCAGGATTTCTAATGGGACAAACAATAAATCCCAAACTTAAAAGTCTGGACACATAGTAATGATCAGATCCTCTAGATCTAGAATAAAAGATTAGATTCCACAGTGACACCATCACCATGATACTCAGTCAGCCCTTTAATGGGACTACTCTTTAAAATATATTTCCACTAATCCTGAAATAGCTAACGAATATCAATATTAAGTAAATAATATGGACAGAACTGGTGGTAGGAATGGCACAAGACTCATTAATTAATTAAAACAATGTCTCAAGTAAGGAAAGATTTCTTTCCTAATTAAAATTTTTAAAAATTGAGATTTTATGCAAATGAAATTAATTCAGTACTACACTGCACACAATTCTACATGCAAAGCTTTGTATTTCAAACGTGGAGTAGGCAAAAGCCCTTAGAAGTCTAAGGTGGTGGCAGTTTGACATTGTGGGTGTCAAAATCTTATTTTCTGTGCACCCTGATTAACTTTCTTCTGCAAACACAGAATTAAAATGGAAAACAGCAAAAGTCAGCTCCAGTCCTTTCACCAGAACCATAGAGCTGGCAGAGCAAGGAAAACTTTCTGAGATTAGGTTCCAACAACAGTCTGGGTGAACCTGACGAGAGGTTGAGAGAGCTGGGATTGTTCAGCCTGGGGAAACCTCAGGGCAGGTCTCATACTCAAAGAGAGTGTGCAAAGAGAAGAGAAACAGGTGCTTTTCAGTGGTGCCCAGTGACAGGACCAGAGGCAGTGGGCACAAACTGAAACACAGGAGGTTCCCTCTGAACATCAAGAAGCATTTTTTTAATGTGAGGGTGACTGAGCACTGGTACAGGTTGCCCAGAGAGATTGTGAAATCTCCATTCTTGAAGACATTCAAAAGCCATCTGGACATGGTCTTGGACAACTGGCTTTAGATGACCCTGCTTGAGTAGGGGGAGTGGACCAGATGACCTCCAGAGGTCCCTCTCAACCTCAAACATTCTGTGATTCTGTGAGCATAGCTTGAATATTTATCCAAGTTTAAAAAACAAGCTTGCACAAGCTCATTAAAATATAGGACAAATTAGCTGAAAGCAGAAACTGGGAGTGGGAAATGCAGTGTTTGGATCACCTTCATCCTAGTGTTCTGAAAGAATGGGCACAGGAGATGAAAGATCCAGCAGAAAGGATTTTTAATCAATCTATAAACGCAAAAGCAGAAAAAGGCAAACACAATGTCTATATTTAGAAGGAGAAAATGCAATCAAGAATATGTCAGGTCCACGATTCTGATCAAAAGCCAGCATGCTATACTGCAAAATTCAAACACAAAGGAGAAAACAAATGATCATTAAAGAAGATATCACGTGGGTTCACCAGAGGCAGCTTGTGCCAAAATCACTTGACATCCTTCTTTGACAAGACACGTGATTTTTACAGATAAAGGGAATGCAGAAAGTTTAGATGGACTTTTTATACCATGCCATATGGATATGGACTGTTGATACTGTGCTGTATAAGTTAAGATGAAAAAGATGGGAAAGGAACCAACTATGTTGATGGTAGAGATAACAGTGGTCTATGCTGAATGAAAAGCTATCAGATCAGAAAGTTACTAATAGAGTTCATAAAGAATGAGTCTCTAGTCAAAGTTTTGGAATTTTTAAAAGCTTTCATACTTGCTATAAATTTAATTATACTAAAAAGCATCCTAATGACATTTGCCAATAACACCAAGTAACATCACGTATGCAGAAAAGGATTGAAACATCATACAAAAAGAAATGGATGACCTTAAGTGGGTACTGATAATGGCATGCAATTTAACAACAGACAACAGCAAGACCTTACACAGAGCGACTAATAAAAACAAACTCTCCAACAATGTGGAAGATGTTGATAAAATCAAGGACACACAGTGAGTAGTTACCCTATCATATCACAACCAAGTCAAACAGTATGAAGACTTGAAAAAGTTGTTTGTAAGCCTAGCATGCAAGAAATAAAGTCTTCTCAGGAGCAAAGCACAAAAACCGTCGTATAAGAGGCTAGCAAGAATCTGAATATCATGCTGCAAGCTCAGGTAAAGAAAGATGAACTGAATAAATGTGAAAAGCACCAAAAAACCCAAACAAACAAACAAAAAAGGAAGAACCAAGAAATCTGTTTTGTGACAGGAAGCTAAAATATATTGTTTTATCCAGCCTAACAAAATCCTTAGGCAGAACAAGTTTGCTTTCTATAAACACACAAGGAGAGGTAAATTCTTTCCTTGTACACAGCACTGGTGAGGCCGCATTTCAAATCCTGTGTTCTGTTTTGGGCCCTTCACTACAAGAAAGACTTTGAGGTGCCGGAGCAAGTCCAGAGAAGGGACAGAGAGCTGGTGAAGGGTCTGTAGCACAAGTCTGATGAGGAGCAACAGAGGAAGATGGGGTTTTTTATCTAAAGAAAAGGAGGCTCAGGGGAGACCTCATCAATCTCTACAACTACCTGAAAGATGGTTGTAGCCAGGTTTGGGTTGGTCTCTTCTCCCAGGCAACCAGTCACAGGTCAAGAGGAAATGGCCTCATGCTGCACCAGGGGAGGTTCACGTTGGACATCAGGAAGGACTTCTTCAGAGAAAGGGTTGTTAAGCATTGGAACGAGTTGCCCAGGGAGGTGGTGGAGTCACCATCCCTGGAGGTGTTCAAGAAAAGACTGGATGTGGCACTTAGTGCCATGGTCTAGTTGACAAGGTGGTGATCAATCAAAAGTTGGACTTGATGATCTCAGAGGTTTTTTCCAATCTAAATGATTCTCTGATTCTGTAGATTTTTAGAGAAATATAAGAACTACATAAAATAATGGAAATTATTAGCAGGAGCACAACCAGGTATGAAGTGGCCATGAATAAATTTTCAGTCAGAAATAAGAAGGCAGTTATACATGATCAAAGCAACCACGTTCTGACACAGTCCCCCCACTGGCACAACAATGGAGAAATTTAGGTAGTTTGAACAAGAAGCTTCTTTAATTTATACATTAAAAAAAAAGAAAAAGAAAACAAGGAGGAGATTTCATTGTCCAAACAACAATTAAAAAACCTAACACAGTTCCAGTTTCATATAAATACACTAAACACCACAATTTTCCAGAGGACTCCAAAGTACACTGTAACTGCAGCACTCTGGTCTTCTAGCCCATTTTGTAAAAAAACTCATCTCAAGAAACTTAACATGAAATTTCCTATCTCATTATCACCCTTAATAAATTAAGACAGACAATAATAAAGTACGCCATGAATTATTCCTCCATTGTTTAGTACAATTTGCTCTACAGTGCCACAATTTTTAATTTGACATGCTGCTGGCAAACAAGCCCAAGCCAAGCATATCAGGGGCACCTCTGTGTTTCTTGCGTTCTGTTTCTCCCCCCAAGTATTTGTAGCATTTTAATTAAAAGAGCAACTGGTTGTAACAAACACAAGAACTGAAGTGCTGGGACTGTGCAGTCAGTGAATGAAAATCGCTGGTTGCTGCTGGAATTAATTTATAAACTGGATAGAGTATGGCAGCACTTAGTGAATAGAGTAAATGCCTATCATTCATTACTGTTCAATCACAACGATCTGCACTGGTGCTTGAACTGGGTGGAAAACACTGCTCTCCCAGGGCAGCAATGCCATGTTTGTGCTTCCCTTCCTTCAGAGTTAAATTAATGTAAAAGATACTTTGATAGTAAGAAAAATGATTGGTCCTTGGAAGCTCATAAATATCTATCAACAGGCCATCATCTGTTTGATGTTGCAAAATCTGTTAGGCAGACATCTGCCATTGATGTATTCAGGGCCAGCTGGACAGTGCTATGACCTGAAAAATGTGCAGAAAATAACACTGGGCATAACCACAAGGTGAAACAGGTGAAAGACATTCCATTTGCTTTGCTTCCCTCTCCTACCCATTCCGTTGGCTATGAAAAACATGAAGGACCACTTCTTTCCTGATCATGCATTTGTTAGCACACCACTCCTCCTTACAACATTGACCAATATCTTACTTTTGGGGGCTCCAAACGCACAGAGGAAGCAGCTGTTCACAGCAAATGAGGTCTAAATGCTGGAGGCCTCCTTGCAACCCTGACTCCTGAAGAACAACATGGGAAGCGACCCGCTAAGGTGCAGAGAAAATGCAGCTGCTTACCAGAAACCATAAATAATTAAGGGAGAGAGTTTGGGGCCCAAGAAAAAGAATTTTAAAAGTAATTAAAAAAATAAATCCATTGCAGCAATACCTTTTCGGCTCCTTGCCAACTCCCATCTCTAGCTCATCTGCGTGGAGTATGTTTGTAATTCTCTGTGGAGCCTTCAGTTTAGAGTAGCATGAACCCTGCTGAGCAGTTCTGAAGATAATTTTTGTGTGTTTCATGGTGCCCATTACTGTCAGTCGGTAGCTCACCCAGTTCTGCACTCCAAGCAATCAACCAATCCAAACAACACCCATTTGTCCTACCTTTGCTTATCTTATGCTGTACCATAACGTAGGACAGGTCTGTTACTATGTCGCTCAGTACACCTATAAAGTGTGCATGTACATATGCACACACATACATACCTGACACAGTAAATCAATAAATGAAATAAATACTGGTGATAGAAATCTGTTCCCAAAACACAAAGACAATAGTGATGGGCATATGCAGGGGGATCTTTTACTCTCTACACAGCAGAACTTTTTCAAACAAAATGGTAATTGCTGCATGAACTGAAGAACTGGGTAACTGTAAAACGAGTGCTACTGTTACTGAAGAAGGAAATGCAGAGGGCAGGCATTATACCTGTGAAATAAATTCTCACCATGGATTTATTGTATGAAAGGAAGTGATTTAACATAGCAGCAATATAAACAACAGATCTTATTGTTAGGATTCAAGATTGGTTGTGGATGAACACAAAACTCTGTGGTACGGACCAAAGACACACAGTACTTAAACCCCTGAGAAGAACTAATTCCTTGTATAAGGAGTGTTTTGTATCCTGATCGAAGGGGAAGCCCTAATACTTAAAAAATGAATAATAATTATTCATTTTACAGGCAGCATTTCTTTATAACCACTTTCTCTGTACACCTGCAAAAGCCCGTGTCCCCTCCATGAAGATAGTTACATCTACCTGCTGCAAAGAGACTCGATATTGTTACCAAACCGCAACAGCAGATATATTTAGCCACGGTTTCAAATAAGGCCAAGACGATATTGTAGACTCATTATCTAACAAGATGTGATATAACTGTAAACGTTTTATGCAAATCCCTTAATAACACAAACATTAGAGAGACAAGACACTTTCAGTGTCCACTGCACAAGTGTGTGCTGAAATGCGCCTTTTATGTGAGTGACATCGATTTAGAAGCAGAATTTTTTTGCTCTTCGCTACCTCTGCCCTGACCCCACAGCTCAGCCCGGCCGGCCGGGCGCCCCTCCTGCGTCCGAGCGGTGCCTACGGGCGGCTCTGAGGGACCCCGCGCCGACTCGGCCCTCCCGACAGGTCTCCCCGCGGCCGCCCGACGGCGGGGCCGGGCAGCCCGGCACGGCCGCACAAAGGACCGCCCGGCCCCGCCGAGCTGAGACGTCGCACCCTCTCCCTGCGCGGCGGGCGCAGCGCTGGCCTCGGGCTGCTCCGGGGC
>VZRE01011035.1:464820-541688 GCA_013396775.1 Cephalopterus ornatus
GGGGGGACGGTGCGGGACGGGATGGGAGGGGGGGAGGAGGGGGTTGCGCCGCGGGACAGGAGCCGGAGCCGCCGGCGTTCTCTGTCCCGGCAGCGCCGGGCGCTGCGCCCCCGGCTCCCTCTGGGAAGGTGGGGTGGGGAGCGAATGGAGAGCTGGGGGGCGAACCCTCGCACCCGCTCCCGGCAGGGGGAAATAGCCCTTCCCGGCCGCAGGTCAGCCCTTCCCGGGGGATCAGCCCGCAGCCCTCGGCCCGTCCTGCCGCGGCGGCCGGGGCTGCGCGGGGCTGAGCCGGGCGCTGCGCTCTCCGCCCCGCGTGTCCCGAGCGGGCACCCCGCGTGGGGCTGAGCTGGCGGCGGGGGAAGCCTGGCGGGGGCCGGGTGTTCCGGCAGGAGAGCCAGCACCGGCGCTGGGGCTGTCGCTCCGTCTGACTCCGCGGAGCTGCGAAAGTTTGTCAGCTGCACCTTCGCTTCAGGGGTGTACCTGCCTTGGCCGGGCTCTTGCAAGCTGGAGCCCCACGGGGCTACGGGAATGCATTTGCTTCTGGCCTTTCCAGCTGCTGGTTGGAACTGACCCGATTCAGTGATTTCCTTACCTTTCCTCCCCCGTTTCTTGACCGCTGCCAATTTAACGACTAAAAGAGCTTCGAGGCAAATTGTTGGTTTAAAACAAGAGCTCCCCGTGTTTAAGGGAATTGCTCGTATTTTTATTTACCTGCACAGTGGTGTGCTGTTAGTACTTCTATTCACCTATCTGTTAGATTAATACATTCCTTTCTTATCTGCTTGAAGAAGAGAATAAGAGTAGTTTCTGCATTGAAAATATGTCCTGTAAATTGTGGTGTACTGAGTGGGAACAAAACTAATTGCAGACTAAACCTGAAGGAAAACAAAACCCTAAAGAAAAAGCAATACACAGACATCAAGCAGACACATCAACCTAGTTCTCGGTGTTTTTCTCTCAAGTATGTCAAATTGTTATTGTCTCCAACGTTAATTAAGTTATCTGGGCTCTCACAATTATTCAGAATTTACTGGTAAATAAAAAGCGTTTTAATGCATCTTTCTGCTTCACTTAGTATATTCCCATTTTTAATATATATGACAGGTTTTGTTTAGATTTCAAGACGCATGTCATAAAGCAGGATATCTCTACTTAACAGCTCCACTGTAGGTTCCCGTTGTTTAGTAATGCCGCTGGTAGTGCAGCTCACCCTTGCTCTTTTAAGAGTTAAACAGCTGTGCAAATAAAAGATAAGTGTTAGGGGGTGCTCAAGAGCTTAGAGCTGGGCTGTTAAAATTTGATACGATATTAAATTTCAGAAAGTCTCACAAAGTCGGGCAGGTTTTCAAGCACTAAACTGATTTCAGGACTTCTAGAGCTTAGGTAGTGTGATCGAGTCTCTGTTTTGGTGTATGCTGTGGTGGTGTTTGTGGGGAAGGTGAGGAGAAAGGGGTTCTGTTGAGTGAAGTCTCTTAGAAAGCAAAAGAGAAAGGGATGCTGAGTAATATCAGTAAGAAGAAAGTGGGACAATTTCATGAAAAGTGTGAATTTTAGCAAGGAATTTGAAGGGGAAGGCAAAAAGAGAGTCCGGGTGCGTGGGAAGAAGAGGGATATTGAAGGGGGATAAAGGGCTGGGTATTGAAGAGGGGGTGGAGAATATTTTGTGTGTGTGGTGGATTATGTGAAGATTAAAAAATGGAGAACAGGTGAAACAAGATCAGAGATTCACGATCCTGCTGACAGTATCGTGACAGCTTTTGACATTTCAGTAAAGAAGCTCATAGGTATGAGCAGGGTGTGAAAAAGCTTAGTACTGACAGAAGACAGTTCTGAAGGTTTAATATTCCCCTCTTGGTATTGCTGTAGAATTTAGTGCCTTAAATATACAGACATGCTTTATGAAGCTATTGCTCACATAAAAACTTACCAACTCCTGTATTTTAATTTGAGTCCTGTGATCTATAGGATCTATTTCCTAAATTGAAATTATTTAGTTGTGAATTCACTTGTTACTCTGATTTGTGCTGCATAAGCCACCTTTCTGACAACTGATTGGTAATACAGCGTTTCAGTAAAAATGTTGTCATTATCTGGGAAGGCTTCAGGTGGAAGTTGAAATGCCTAGAAATCCTTCTGCTCTTCCTTCCGTTTAACTTGAAGGGCCTGAGCGTCCCCCTCTTGTTTCTTCTTTTAATGTACCTTTAGAGCAAAGCAACATGGTATACCATCATCAGTATTGCTTTAATATTTTTTTGAGTAGGATTTGCAGATATGCACTTGATCAGTAGGGCTCTCTGTAAGAGAGACTGTGCTATTTGAGGAGACTGTGGTACGGGGAGAAACACTAAACACTGCTTCTGTCCATGGACAGAAGTTGCAGAAGGCCTGAGATTGATAACCCAGCCTTAACCTCGCTCCAGCTGACCTTCTGTCTTTCTAAATAATGCAGTGCATATTCAGTTTCTTGCTGTGTATCTTTTCTATTTCCTCTACGAATTTCTTTCAGTTACTTCTCACTCCAGAGCTGGATGTAATTCAGTGATAGGTGAAGGAGTACTGCCACAGCTGTTGCTTACATGTTTTAAAATGTATATGTAAATCTGGACTTGTTGGAACTAAGGAAATATAGCGCTCATTTAAAATACTTTTAGATAAAGATTATCTTATTGTAGTGATCAACCTGTATATTGGCTTCAGTCTTCATTTATAGCTCTTCTCCTGTCATGGCTTTCTCGTGTCCTGCATATTCTATATATACAATGTCAATGAATGCACATTTACTCATTTTCTGCCTGAAACTATTATGCTGTCTTCAAGTGTGTTCTTTGCCTTTAAAAGGAAAAAACAAAAGCTCAGAGTTATGAGTTTGACATTTATTATTTCTTGCTGAAGAAACAGTCCTTATATGTGAATCTGTACAGCTTATTTAATGTGGGCAGAATGTATAGCTTAGGCTTGAAATTGGATTTGACAACAGCAATGAGAAAAATGTAGTGTGTGTTAATGTCAGAAATGTAGTTCAAATGGAAAAAACATAGTAAGAACAGAATAAACAAAATCAACATGACTTTTCCAATCGAACTTCATTGCTTTCAAGGATTGAAAAAAATGAGGCCTCCAGGGTTTAATGTCCCTTTAACCCTCGAATATGTCAAGTCTTGTTAGAGTTACTCAGCTCTGTCTCCACATGGGATCTTAAAAGGTTGTTTATTCATCTCTTGTCCCTACTCCAAAGTTATCCCTGACTCTCTTGTTCTATTTCAACAAGTCAGTGAACAATCTGAGATTTTGAAATTGATGTTTTCCCTTTGCAGTTTATTTAGGATGTTTTCTAAATCTGTAGTGGCTTGGACACCATAGTTTTCCTTTGTATTTTGCAAACTACATGTGTTATCTTCCAGGATGTCATGACTCATTCCTTTTTTTGTTTTCTTTTGAGCATCGTGGCACCTGAGAAAATCAGAGCCTCTCTGTAATGAGAAAATAAATATACATTTGCAGAAAATAAATTAATGATCTCACAATACTTTTTGAGGCATTTACCTAATGAAACTTTTTCTTTCTGTAACTGAAAGCAAACTAATTAAACTGAAAAGCCTTGTAACAAGTCATTAAAATTCAGGCTGCTGGAGAACAGGAGTTTTAAGATACTGTTTCTCTGTGCAGTGCATTAAATGCTATTGCAAAAATGTCTCAGTGTATCCCAAACATATAACAGTAATTACTGCTCCTGCTGCATGCTCTTTAGAAGCCAGATTGGCTTTCTGCTTTTAGTCTATGAGTCGTAGTGTTTTACGCCAGTAGTCTCGGGGTCAGTAAGTTGACTGTTGGAGCAATTCTTCCTTCACATAAGAAAAACCCAACACATCTATTCCTTGGCACATTACCTTCTGGGCGCTGTATTATTTTCATATGTAGCCTGCAGATGTGATGTCCTATCTCTGAGAATACAGTATGCATATGTAAACAAGGTGCCATGAGAAAGCCAATATGTACATTTGCCTTAGGCCAGCTGCTGAGCAGTAACCGTTTCAAGCCCTTTTCTTTTCCTAGTACGTGTGAAATAAATATGTGAAGTAGTGTGTGAAATAGATGTCACCTTGTAGGTGAAAAGGAATAAACTGCCTTATACACTGTGTGGTAAGATAAGAGTATACATATGGCCAGCTTCTCTAAAGTAACTGATCCGTTAAATTCACACCATGCCTTACCCCATAGTAACTTGATTGTGTACCTGTACTTTAAGCTTAGGTTCAGCTGCTGTCGAAATCTGGTGTCACACTGATTCGTTGTTTTACTGTCTTTCTACTGTTTTGTGATTCAGAAAGGATATTGCTTTGGGGTGGGTTGCAGGACCCTGCCTGGTGTACCTCTTGAGTGACTCGAGATAGTCCCACAGGGCACTCTGAATATCAGGAGAGGGGCCTCTATTCCTGTGGAGCATTGCAAGGAAAGGAGTATCAAGTTATGTTATCATGATAGTGTCCAGAACCACTTGTCCCTGTTTCTTGGACAGATGAAGGTGAACATGACTTATTCTTGCTCTTTTGTTATTCCCAAATATAGATGTTGTTAACATTATCTCAAAAGTATGGGCATAAATATAACGTGGGAAAAATATTGCTTTAGCAACAGTAGGGTTTATTTTAAAAGAGGTAGTGCTATTTGATTTTTTTTGCCTCAGTTCAACTTCATATATCATCTTTACTCCCTATTCCTGTGCTGACCAGGCAAGATCACAAGAGGTAAAAATTTGAGGTGAAGAATTTAAGGCTGTGCAATAATAACGTTAAAGATTATATTGTCTTATTGGCTTTCCTGGTTGTTCATGATAGTGCATAAGACAAGACACATAAGCATTTTTGTTTTTAAGTGAGGTCCTCAGTTGTCAAATCCTATAATCTGAAGAACAGAAATGGATAATTTAAGGCCAAAGGATTGAGAGCAAAAGTTGCTTCAGGGTGTTTGCATCTCTTCTAAAACAAATCAAAGGAAGAGCAGGAATACTTGCCAGTCAAGCAATATCAAATGTAAAGTTGCAGAGGAGCTCAGCAGGATGAGAATGGGTGTTGCTTTTTCCTCAGCATGCTGGGGGACATGATTCACCAGAGGGACAAATGTCTATTTTCTGTACTGTGACCTGAAGTTAGAGTAAATGCATTGACCTGCATAGGTGGTTCTAATGGCTATTTATTGTTAGAAAAATAACGCTATTTTAAATCCACTTTTTTAAGGGTGTTGGGTGTTGGTATTTTTAAGCTTTTTTTTTTTTTTCTTCAGCACTGAGCATATTGTTGGCTGTTCCTAGATGAGTAGCAGATTTCCTGTTGGTGATGAGAGCATTGCTAGTCACTTTATTTATGGGTTTCTTCCTTTGCCTAGTCAAGCAAGTCAGATATCTTTTCACAGTTCCTCTGGCTCCTAAACATTTTATCTGTTTATGCAAATTAAATTTTGTGTTTCTGCTCTTACATTTGGGGTTACTACTGGTATTCCTGGATGCAAGGATTCTCTTTGAGAGACGGATTAGGATTGGAAGGGGGGAGATCATAGTGATTCTCTAATCTCCTGAGAAGGACAAGCCAGAGAATCCAATGTCCAAGCGAAAGTTTCCTCTGAAACTTCTACACACATCAGAAAGTGAGTTTAGGTTGACTGTAAGTGCTTGTGGCTCTTCCACAACCCTAGGCGAGATGTTCCTGTAGTTGATTACCCTTCGGGTTTCATAACAATTTTAGAACTTTTTTCCAAGTTTGAACTTGTCGAACTTCACTGGTCAGCTGTGGGAACTCATCAGGTCTTTTAGCCATCTGTTATCAGAAGTCTTTCATGTGTGCCTAACTATATGTTCTGTTACCATCTTACTTCTTAAATTCTTGGTTGAATTAAGCTGGATGAGCTTTCTTGGGATTTGAGGCGTAATTTTTAGATCTTGGATACTTCTGTAGTTATTTCTGAGATTGCCAGAAGGTGACATAGCATGTCACGAACAGTCTGGCAGGTGCTAGGTGCAGAAATATTTTTGGCTTTCTTCATCTTTTTAAATTCGTCAGAAGATTATTTACTGCTTAGCTGCAGACCTGCATGGAGCTCTCATAAAATAACTACCTACATTGACTTCCAAATTCTCTTCAATTTTCACTCTCCTAAGCATATCCAGTCATCTCTGTTCTTAGGTGAACCATTCCATATGGCACCAGGAAAAAGCCCACTGACCAAACAACTCACCACTCCATGCATTTGCTGTATAATGTTTCCATAATCGTATTTATTGTTTTTCACCAAAGAGGCTTGCTTATGCTTGCCATTTAACAAAAACTCATTCTCATATGACTTTTAGTCATTCCTTACACCTTTATATATAAAGAGTTGCCTCCTACTTAGTTTTCTTTCTATTCTGGATGAGAAATTGTCCCTTTTAAAGCACTGTGTTATGTAGAACTGGTTTTTTTTCTATCCACAAACAACAAATCAAATTAATTTATAATCCACTGAACTTTAATTCTTGATTTCTAATAGAAATCTACTATACTTTAACCCTTGCCTAGCTGCTGTAATTTTTTTTTCCAAGTAGTTCATCACTTGTATTTTTCAGAAACTTAAAGATATTTTGTTGAGGAAAACTACTGGCATGCATTCCCTTCCTGGAGTCTTTTCTCTCACGTCACATTTATGTTTGAAAGGGCTCTTCATCACATTCCTTTCTGATTGAGTGGTTGACTGCAGATCTGTATTGATACCGAGACTGTAATGTGCCTGTTAATACATTGACCCATATCTACTCTAGATGAAATGTGCAATCACTTTAAAGCAGACAGTGGTGTCTTTATTATGCCACACAATTTGCTGGTCTCTTCTGTCTGTCCCAATGCTTTTTAACATTGAAGTAGTTTGAGGAATTCTAGTAGGCTTCAGAATTCGTATTGAATTGTGCTTATTATCAGTAGTGAATTTTTCTTGCTCTATTCATTATCCAGGTTTCCGCCACTGGCATATGAACAACGGGTTTGTTTTCTTCACATTCCTTTATATTTTCATGTTTTAGTTTTAAATCTTATATTCAGGTAATGATGTCATGTCATAACTTCTGAGCGTCCTCCATAATAAATACTAGGTGAGAGCCCTGCAGAGTGATCTGGTTTGGTTGCTATCCAAAATGTCAGGCAGTCCCACTACAGAGTGAAACTTTCAAGCTTTATGGACCTCAATTTGCAGAGTGAGACAAGTAATCCACAGGATATCACTTACCTAGCCAGCATTGAATCTCCTGAGTCTTCAATCTGTTTCTCTCACATCAGGAAGGATTCCAAAGCAAGCTGTCTCTCTCCTGTGTTCAGGGAGCTTTAATAGCTTAATAAATATTACTGAATGTGGCCCAGGTCTACTGCTGTGTTCTGTTCTGTGACAAACTGGGCATCTCTTCCTTGTTTTTTACTGCCATCACTTCATTCTCCAACTGAATAGGCAGTTGCCTTGTCTGAAAGTGAGTGTGCAGTTCTCTTCTGCTGTTTGAGATCAGTGGTTACCCGTGCAGAGGGTTAATTTTTTATTTTTTTCCCCTAGCAAATTGTTGACTCTTCTCTCTGTGGGGAACTGGTCTTTAGATGGGAAGCAGCAGGTAGTATAGCCTTGGCAGTAGCTGGTAGTTGGGTCGCTGCTGTCAGTGGCCATAGGGAGCTGTACCTTTGGAAAGAAGTTCTGGGCTCCCTCTTATAAAATCTCTCAAACATTTTCTCTGCCATCAGGTTTACCTTTTTGCTAATATAATGGCATCAAGGACAGCTGTTCCAAGTGTAAGTGAAGTCAGTCTGGATACCGTTTAATGATTAATGTTCTAGAAAAACATGGCTTTCCTGTTTCTATAGTAGAGACATTGTTTCTGGCTGTCTGCTAAGAGCAGGGGCTTACTGTTTGGGAAACAGTTGCAACTGAGGGCATCTGCCTTTTTTTTTTTATTTGTTTGTTTACATCATCTAGATTGCTTAAAACAAAACAAAAAAACCCACAAAACAAACTGCAACCAGAAAAGGGCCCAGCCCGAAACTTTGAAGCTTGATTCTCATATTTCTAGGCTAGAGATTAGGACACAGTTGCACATTTGTAATAATAATTATAATGGTGATAAAACACAACCAAACACCAAACCCACAGTTGAAAGGGAGTAATAAATCAATGCCTTACCCTGTCTTTTTGCATGTGAAACATTAACTAGTGTGTTTTCTTGAGGGTTTTATTTAACATATGTATCACTTCTTGAAAGTATACCAAAATTATAGTATATTCAAAACAAAGGTAGTAAGTACAGAGGTAATACATAAACAGCATGAGAAACTTGTTTACTTTATAAATCAATTTGCATAGTTAAAAAAAATCACTGAAAGCACTTAAAAAACTGAAATTATTACAGCATATGGAAATGAATTGGTCATAAATAATCTCCTGCAATGTTAAAATGTTTCAGACATACCTTAAAAAAAGGCAACAACAAAACAAACCAAAAAATCCCCAAACCACTCAAAACAAATAAGAGGACCAAATCTCCACAATCTAGAAGTTCTTCACGAGCTCCTTTTCCTGCTGTACGCTCTCCTCAGGGTTTGTCATCTTGTGGTGTCAAGTGGGTGATAAGTCATAGCAGCGAGGACTGCTCTTCTAGGTCAGACAGTAACATATAGGGAAGAGTAATTTCACAAGTGAAATAGTGTGTTACAGTAGAAAAGTACTGACTTGCTACAAATTACTGTATTAACTTCACACCACAGACTCATTTCACTGAACTGCTGGTAATGATGTGCCAGTTTTGCAAGTGGTACAGTAATCCATCTCAATATTGTTTGAAGAGAAGAGGAAGGGAAAGAGGAATTTTAGATTATGCATTCCCAAACATGGTGGGGGAAGGGACAAGAACTGCCCTGGTAGTTAGCCCAGCTGTACCACTGTCTTCATGGCTTATTATACATGTGGTACTTAATAGACTTACACCATTTAAAAATGGTATTATAATAGTGCAAACTGCAAAAACAGGCTAATCTGCTCTATTTTTATTAGCATCGTACTTTAGCATCTGAGCAAGGACCATACACTTAATGTTAAGTTAAACTTTTTGTTAACAGAAGGTTACGTTTGAAGACTTTTCCTACCACTCTTTGTTGTGCCTATTCAAACAGAGAAAAGCAACTAGTAAAAAAGTGGTGTTAGGGGAGGCATGCTTATAAGAGAAAAATGTATTCATACACAGATATTGTAGAACACAAGTTAATATTACAGAACTTCCAATAATACTGCAGTGCAGGTGAAGTTGTTCTGTGGGCAGTGGTGACTAAAGTCTTTGTTTTCTCTTTTTCCTAGAAATTAAGAAGCCACCAGTGGCCCCCAAACCAAAATTTGTGGTAGGACACAAGGCAACACCTCCACCTGTTGCACCAAAGCCTGATGTTGTACTTTCTGGTGTGATACAAGCAGCAAGGAAAACCAAGCCAACAATTGCACCAAAACCAAAGGTTCTCAAGAGCTCATCCATTCCAGAAGTTAAACCTTCATCATCTACGCAAAAAAGCACAAAAAGCTTTGAGGAGCACAGGGAAGAGTCTTCTCAAACACTAGACCACTTGAACTATAAAAATGAAACCTCAGAAGGGAGCACTGGCAACACAACATATATTCTACCTGTGTCATCTTGCAAATTTGAATGCCTTCATAAACTTGGAAGTGGAGAGAAAACCTGTAAAACTCAGATCATTCTTGAGCACTTTGAAAACTTAGAGAACATCAAAGCTGTTGAAAGAAATGCACCATCTCTGGGCAATAGTCACAATGAAAAACTGGGAAATAAAAGTCAGGTGGTTCTGAAAGCCAGCATTTCGGAAGAGAAACTTAAGGATGTCCTAACTCATGGTGTATTTCCTAACAGGAGTCCTGTGAGGCATAGGCACGCAGACAAACTTGACCAAGGGGATGGTAGCAGTTCCAAGAATGTTGTTAAAATAGAGTTTATGGAACTTGTACAGTCTTCGTCATCTTCTGAGGTAGCTAAAGGGAAGCAACAAAATAGTGATAGTAAGATCATTGCTCATGAGTTTCAGATGTCTGAAATTTGTCCTAGTTTGACTGATAATAACCACAGTTGTTATTGCCCATTGGACCAGGAAACCTTAGAAAATGAAAATTTAAGTAGCAATAGTATGTTTTCAGGTGAAGTAGGGATGAAAGCAGGTGCTAATAAAGCTTCACCTGAAACATCTTCAGTCTTGAGCTCAAAAGTGCTTCCTATCCCTAAGCCAAGAAAGCCACGTGCTGCATGTCTGGTCCGTCAGGATGGCATAGACACCACAGGAGAAGGAACAAAGGAACCATGTAATTCAGAGAAAGATTCCTATGGGCTTGTGGACCAAAGCTTTAAAAACCCAGCAAAAATTAATGTCCTTGGTCAAAGTGTTTGTTATAACAATAATACGGAAGTGCTTCATCCTGAAAAATGTGAGATGACTCAAAGCAATGCAGACAAAATGTATCATGTGAAGGAATCTGCTGTGGAAGATTCAGCTTCACAAAATCTTTTGCCTCAGTTGTTACACAAAAGTTCTGATTTGGTAGGAATTGTTGAATGCTCTTTAGATACAGATCATAAGTTAGTTAACTCCATGGATGAGGTAACAGATGACAGCAGTACGCCAGATGCTATGGACAAAAGGACTAACTTTGTCAGGTGTGATACTTTGTCCATGAGTTTGCCAAAGCAGCTCAAATTGACTTGCAGTCAGCACACATCTGCTTCCAATAGCCTCAGTGTTTCCCCCCAAAACTTGGAAAATAAAGAAGCTAAAATAAAGGATGAGAATTCTCCAAAAGTTGTTCCTAAGAAACCACAGAGGCACAGCCTTCCAGCTGCTGGCCTTCTGAAAAAAGCTGCCTCAGCAGAGCTTGTGGACAAAAGTTCGTACACCTCCAATGAGAACAAAGGAAACAATGTTCTGGAAGGATCTCACTTCACACATCCACAAGCCAAGGAGCAAGGTGCGGTGTCATCCTGTGATATACCCAAACGTTCTGAGAAACCTGTTTGGAAGTTACCTCATCCTATTCTTCCATTTCCAGGGCATTCTGAATCATTAAAAACTGCTCATGTTGCTAACAGCTTCAACCACTTCACTGTTGTGACAAAGCCTAGGGCCAAGTCTCTCTCTGCTGTGGACATGGACAGGACAGACAAGCCCTGCAAAGACCATCAGAAGAAAAGTAGCTTGAAAAAATTTCTGAACATGAAACTGTCGGTTTGCTTAATGAAAAGTGACTTCCAAAAATTTCTGTCTAAAGGCAGCCAGTCAGTGGATAGTGCTATTGCCAACCTTTCCACTGGGGACGGTTATGGAAGTAGTAACAACAGGAATATAGCGTCTGTAGGCAGTGAAAGGAAAGCTAAGTCTGCCAAGGCGCATTCTGTAGAAATAAGTAGTCCAGCGCTACAGAAGAAGAGGCAGAGAAACAGGAGTCAACCTGAGATGCGCAATAACCAAAGGCTGGAGTCTTTAGATAGACATGTACTTTTGGGGGAGAATCTGGCACAAATGCGTTCGAATTCTGTGACCAGCACTTGTGCTCCGGAGTATGAGAACGTACGTCACTATGAGGAAATACCTGAGTATGAGAACTTGCCTTTTGCTATGGGTGCTAGGAGCAATCTCTGTTTTGAATGGCAGAACTCCAGCAGCGTGGAAGACCAGAGCACTGGCTTCTATGAGGCTGAGGATCTTAGCGAAGCTACGAACAGGCGTTGGAGACTTGACAGGTAAAACAGAAAGAAAAGGGGAGTTAAACAGCTCCATTTAACTCTGTTGGTTGTAAATATGTTTAAATGATGACTTGGGGGGCTGTAGCCCTTTTGTTAAATATCAGCAGGACAGTTGTTGTTATATATCTTTCTGTATACTTCTGTTGTTTTGAAAACTGCTTGCACTTGGCAAAGAGTCAAGAGGAAAAGAAAGCTAATTATTCCTCATATGTTCCTCAAAATTTGGGAAACTTACTTGTGTGCTTTTTCAGATTTACTTAAAGCAAATCAGATACAGTCATGTATTTATGTCCAGGAAGACTTCAGTGGGGAGGAATGAACCCTACTAGTCTCAGGATGAACTGAAATAAGCATCCGTAGAGTGCATAGTCGCTAGGTTTATAGGGAGAATGAATATATTTTTAGATCAGTTGATAGAGCTGGGAAAAGCAGACAAGCTTTTGGGCATGTAAATTCTTCATCAGATCTTGAAAGCTTTATCGGGTGTAACAGAAGCTGCTGCCTCTTCCTGAATATTGTGAACCTTGTGTATCTGTCTGCTCCCAGCAAAGGTGGTAGTGAAGCACGATTTCTGTGTGACTCACATAGGATATTAGTGTGATGGGGTTTGGTAACTCTGCAGGTTGCTGCTGTGCTTCTTTGTCTCAGGAGGTGGTAGAGGCAGATAATAACAACAGATTTAAAAAGGGATTGGACAAATTCATAAATATGAGGAGACGTTCTCCTGTTACACCAGGGGAGGTTTAGACTGGATATTAGGAAAAATTCCTTCACTGTAAGGATGGTCAGGCATTGGAACAGGATGCCCAGAAAAGTGGTGGAATCACTGTCTCTGGAAGTGTTCAAGAAATGTCTAGTGGCACGCAGAGACATGGTTTAGCGGTGAACGTGGCAGTGCTGGGTTAATGGTTGGATTCAATGATCTTTGAGGTCTTTCCCAACTTTAATGATTGTGTTATTTTATGTCCAAAACGGGTGCTAAATGGAATAGGCATAAACAGATCTTTTAATATTTGTATTACTCTGTGGATTTTGGGAAGAGGAATGGGCCACAGAGAGTGGCCAGGCTTGTATGTTCTCCCTAAATAGCATCACTTAGTGTGTCCATCAGTGTGATAACAGGTGAAGGGTTGTTTCGACTCAATATGGTATCATCCAGTTTTTAAATTCAGCTAATCAGTTTGGCTTAGAAAACCTAAAAATTTGTCTCGAAGCAGCAATAAGAATTTGAATGAAATATGTGGCCTGTATGTTTCAAAGTCCCCAGTAAACTTCTTTACACTGTGCATAATGACGGGAATAAATGAACTAGCTTAAGATAGTCACACTTAACTTCATATTGTCACTGAGAGTTACTAAGCTTCGTTTCATTTTGGATTGTGTATAGCAAACACATGCCCCAAAAAATCTGGGATGTAGTCATTCTTTAGGGGAGCATATTCTCTTATGTAGGAAGAGACAAATATATTAAGGGGCATCCCATGTTTATAATTGTTTTTAGATTTAATATTATCAACATGGGACTGTTTGATGGAAAGCATGAAGCCTTATCATGGAAAGTAGGATTTCGGGTTATGGGCTCTCCATTGATATATTTATTCATGTGGTTGTTGAGTATTTTTCTTGTTTACAGCAGGGTGTTTCTTCCTTTTGTCTTTGGTATACTTTAAATTCCTGACTGAATGTATACGTTTTGTTTAAATCCAGTACTTGGATATCCTTCAGGGATTTTGATTATGCTCTCTTAGAATTCACTTGATTTGGTGGACCTAGGAAGGGTGAGACCAAATTTAAATAAGGATGTATTTTATGTGTTTATGTGATCTATTTTGCTTTGTGTTATGTGGTTCTGAATCCAGGTGAGAATAACTGTCCTTGCTTTAGGAAAAGAAAAGGACAGTTTTGCTGTATGAAGCATGGTAGACGTGAGATTGCAATTGCTCCTTTAGTGAAATTCCTTAGTTTTCTCACCTGGCTGAGTGTGTGAGATTTATTGTTATTCCCTCTCCACAAAAACCTTCCCCAGTACCAATGGTGATACGAGGATTTAAGTGGTCTGCCTGGCACATCTGAACCTGCTGCTCCAAGCTGGATATTCTTGGCACAACTGGGTTTGTGTTGTGTTTTTCTTTAAAAAGCACACATAGAAAACCATAACCAGAGCCATTTAGGTGTTTATTTTAAACTAAATTACATAATTGGAAACTACCTTAGGAAACAATTAATGTATGTGATTGCTTCTGTAGATCTCAAGGAACAAAGAAATCCTTAGGGAAAATGGGGGGCACAAGGATACAGTGGTGTCCAGACTGGAATCAGCTGCTGCTGGAAGAGCAGGGAGAAGTATTCATTTTGGCTCTACCCTGGGGGGGTGTAAGGGTCCTCGCCCAAGCCCAAACGCAGCCAGGCAAGCAGCTTCTCCAGTTTTCCCGTCCATTGTTATCTCAAATCCTTTGAAGCTTCTTTATCAATGTTGTCTTACCCTTTCTGCATAGTTCTGTAAGAGCCTTTTATCATTTCCTGGGCCAGGTAAATGTTAGAGAAACAGTGCTGCTGTTGTTATTGAAATAATTGCTGCTCGCATTTTCCCCAGCCTGTCAGAACACGCACTTAGCTCTTTTTCATAGATCATGGCACATAAAATTCCTGTAATGCACTGCTAATGGGGATCTCAAAGCAAATTATGTTATGATTAAAGCCAATGCACAAATGAGATTGTTCTTCTGAGAAATTCAGACCAATTGCCTGTGCTTGTAGTCATAATAGCACATATTCAAGGTATTAAGTCTAAATGCCAGGCTTGCCGTTACCAGAAGAGTTCAATGGTGTCTCTACCTCATGTTACATTTCTTTCTGGAGGAAGAAATAAAATTTTCGTAATGTATCCAGTGTTTTTGTGGTTACTAAGAAATTTCCTCGTGATCCCATTCTCATGAAACCAGGATGCTTTAATGGAGAATGGTAATGGCTCCTGACACTCTTACCTGAACTTCATATGTCTTATTTAATTCAGATATGTTTAGTTTGCTCGGGCCTTCCCACAGGGGTTTAAATGCAATTGGAGGCCTGGGTAGTTAATGGTAGGAATCAGTTTTTACTTACCACTTGATTTCTGAGTTATTTGATGTCAGCCTCCTTTCTACTGGAGGTGGGCTTGGCTTTGAAAGGAAGAGAGCCCAGGGTCCTGATATGGTGTGTGAACCACTGAGGTGGGACAGGCACTGCTGATGGGTTTGGTTTGTGTTAAGTAGTGCAGGGGAATATTCTCAAAGTAAGTAATGACAGTACCTTAAGAGTGGATAATCCATGTTTTGTTTCCACTGTAGAAAAAAGAAGTCTTTTGAAATGGTTTTAAAAGATTGTTTATTTTGTCCTAGCCTACCTGTTCGACTGAAAATTTAAAATGGAGAATTTATGTGAATGTGTTACTATGAGGACTCTATAAACCAACTAAGTGAAGACTAGATGCTATGGGATAGAACAAGTACTGTTAAATGTAGAAGAAGTTTTAGATATTACTATCCAGTCACAGATGACAATAGAGAAGGCAGCTCTTTGAGTTTGGTGTGTTTTGTGTTTTTTGGTTTAGTTTTGGTTTGTGTTTTGTTTTTGTGTTGTTTTTAGAAAAGAATAGTTCAGGCCTGAAGAGTGAGGTGAAAAATCAGTGGTGCTGGTACTGCCACAACTTATTTTAGTGTTGTCAGAGACCAGTAGTTGTAATGGTTCTGCTTTGAAGTAACACCATTCTTTTAAAACTTCTGAATGAAAGAAAAATATTTATGTGTTGGTTATTGTATTTGTAGTGACAAACGTTTTACTGAAGAGGACAGCGAAATATTCCTTACAAACTAAAAGTAACATTTAATGTACATTTGTCCAGCAATCTAAAGATGCAAAGGAACAATGAACGTGCCTTGGAACATCTGTCATGCTGCAGAAAACAGAAACTTAAGCTTTTTTGGATCTCGTGGCCTTCCTTTTGGTATTTGTTGCATTGTTCTAGGCAAGAGAATTGTATTTCAGGTTGAGTGAGTCTGCTCCTTCACCCTTCCGGGAATAGCATACTGTATTTACTGGCTATTCTTGACAGTATTCCTTCAAGATGTTGCGAATGTTGTTAATTGGTTTTGACAAAATTTATAGCTGTGTCATTGTGTTTCTGGCTAGAATTCTTCTTTGGAAAGGGCGAGGGAGGGAGGAGTACCATGTAACAAGAATCCTTTAAAAACTTAGTGGTGGTATAATTGAATATTACTTCTTATTTTCCCCATACCTGCTGATTTGGAATAATCCGTTGGTTTTCCAGAAATGACCATTTCAGTGCAAAATGCAAGTTAAGTTTTCCATACTAAATTCTGCTTTGGTGACTGAGTCCCCAGAGTCAATTAAGTGTCCATGAAAGCCTTCCTGGAGTATTGCATTTCATATTGAAAGCCGTGTGGTTAAGCACTTTGCTTTGATACATATTCCTCTTTAACGTACTGAACTCTGTTAGGGTTGAGACATGCTTCTGATGAGCAGTATTGCACCAGATAAATGTGGTGCTGTTTAGGGATTGGCTGTGTTTAGGAAGGGGTTTTTTTGCAATTGCAAAATTTCCATTCAGAAACACCAAATTAATAAAATACTGCAGGGTCTAAATAGCATTTAGAAAGAATTCACTTATGCTGAGACTTGAATGCACAAAATACATTTTAGATATTGGAGGTGTTATACGTTAAAAACCACTTTTTACTGAATTTTATTGAATATAATTTCCTGATAAGTAGAGGCTGAGTATGTAGATTTTTTTTTTCCACTTCATCTGTTTCCTAAAGATTATAATGGATTAGTTTCTGATCTGAGAAAGGTAGGTTCCTTCTCCTGCATCAGCTCTGCAGTCTTGTCCTGTCTTCAACATCCCCTGTACTTCTAGCTGGCTTCTGCCATCCTTAGTTGTACATAAAATTCTTTCTTTGGAATTGTCCATCAGGTTTTAACAGAACAGCTTTGCTAATAGGCTGTTTAGGTTTCCTATCAGGCTTCATTATCTTTGGCCATGTGTTGTCACTGGCTTTCTTTTTGTGTTCTGCTTCCTTGAGCCTGCTTTTTTCTTCTCCCCTCCCTGTCTCACGTAGGCTGTGCAGCTGGTTGGCTTCTGCCAGCTCTGAGGGCTTGTCAGTAAAGAGTGAGTCAGACGGCTCAGATCTCCGCTTCCCGTCCCCCACTAGGCTGGATGCAGAGCCTCGCTGGCAGTCCCAGCTCTGGAGCTCGGGAGCTGGGAATGGACAAAGGAATTCTTGGCCATTGGATATAAAGAATAAGCTATTTTGCTGGCTTGTCATGTTTTGCTTTTACAGACTATGAGGAAACAACTTCTGTAATTGTTAGGTGTGTCTAATTAAGAGTCTGAATCAGTGAGACACGGGGATTTTGATGAGAAGTGGTAGTAGTACAGTTACTTGGGAATATCGATGTTTGACATAAGGAGCTTGGGAAGGAATTTGGTGCATGCAGGTGCTGGGAACCTTGTGTCTAGAATTACTCTATTGTGTAGTGTCAAGTTATTTATTTTATACTACTAGGGTAGCATGTAGAAACTACATGAAACACTTGCAGTGAATTTTTTGCTCAGGAAAGCACATGGGCTGTTTTGGGTTTTGTTTTTTTTCCTTCCAAGAAACTTTATGTGAATCAGTGTCTCTGTGGTCTACTTTTCTAGTAAGAAAAGTTTTCCTTAGTGTTGGGGTGGCTTTTGGTTATATAGCTGTACAGTTTAGTCTGTTATACAACATGAAATAAAATGCATATACTGTAAGAAGAACATATGCACTCTGGAAGAATAATCTTGTAAAGCAAGCTGGTAGAGCTATGCTGACATCCTTTCCCCCTTTTTAAAATTTTTTTTAAAAATCAGAATAAATAGGAACTTTCTTGCTTTAATAGAATCTTCACACATTCTCATGCAAATATGTTTTTTGAGATGTGCTGACTTAATCTGTTTTGACAGTGGACAGTGGGTGAGATTCTGAGGTCTGATCCTCTCCATCTTTGGTGAGGGAGAGGAAGGAGTTGGAGAACTGTATTTTTCCAATACCGTTATTCTAGTATGCAATCCAGTCATTGAAAGATTTGGAAGGTCTTATGAAATAAAAACAATTGTGAAGATCTCCAAGATTGTCATGAAAGAGAATTTTTGTCATTGGTGTTTGTTTCATCCCTATTTTCAAGGGCTCCCTGTTGATTTTGGTTAAAGAAAGAGGTGGGTGAAGCAGGTTGATACAGCCAGAGCACATAGGGAAACTTCTGACAGAGTTGGAGGTGCAATAATGAAGGCCTTGTAATTTATCAGGTGATACAAGTGCTACATAAAAATAGACGTGATTTAAGTTCTTGACATTTTCTTTTTACTGCATGTAGATAGGGCTGGGTGTGCTTGTGCGTGTGAGAGGGAGTACGATGGTGGTGGCAGTGATGAGGCGGGCACTGCCAGCGTGTGCTGCCTGGCTGCTGGGTGAATCCCTCTCGGAAAGATTTGGTGGCTACTTTGGTCACAGTCTTATGCAGTCTAGAGAATTACTTCACGTTAACCTTGAAGCACATGCAGTCCATATGCATTAAAAGAGCCATTTTGAGGGTAAACTCTGCTACCCTGTGTTTCCTACTGAAGAAATGCTCGCCACAGATGGCAAAAGTGTCCTAACTCTGTTGTTTCCATCGTTCCCCCTGGTACAATACAAGGATGTCCTCGTCCTTCCTCCCAGTGACGTTTCCTCAGCTCAGCATGTCAGCTCTTGCCTTCAGCTGGAGAGTGGCTTAGTGTGACGTGGAGGAGCATGAAGTAAGGAAAGCAGCACATAAAGCTGCTGTGTCCTTTATCCTGCTTCCTAACCCCCTGCGTATGGGTAACAGGAACTCAGTGTCACACTCTTTCGTAAACTAATCTCCAACTCTTTATCATTTTCTTTCCTCTTTTATTCCATGTTTGTGTTTTTTCTTAATTTTGGCATTCTTCATCTGTGTTTCCTTTTCCGTAAGATGGGGGAAGCTAAGTTAACACTGCATATTTGTCACTGGTGTTGGCCTTTCTCCCCCGCCTCCAACACGTGTGCTCTGTCTCTATTTGCCAACTGTGGTATAAATTAACAAAATGTAACTCCAGAGAGTACCTCAGATGTAGAATGGAGAGTCAAATGTGACACAAGAATTGATGAACGACCCATTTATATGTTCCACAGCAGCCTTTTCCTGTGGGTTATTTTCAGCGTTTGCTCAGGAAATGTGTTTGTGAAGCTTTGTGGTGTGGTGATATTCCAACTGCATTCTAATGTAATGGTAGATGTAAAAAAGATTCTTGGGTGGCGCAAAATAAATGTGGAAAGTAAGCAATCAAAATATTAACTTTGTTTTTTATATAGTAATATGCCACATTTACCCACCATTTATGTTTGATCCAGTTAAAGACAGTTAACAAATGTTAAAGACAAGTTAACAAATAGACGTACAAAAATGTGCAGCTATGTTGTTTCAGTGCACTAGACAGAATTTAGGTTAAGCAATGCTGATTTTATATTAGATGATAGAATCCAGTAAGTTTCTTTTAGAATTATTAAGTTTATACAAGTTTTAATTTTTCTTTAAAATATCTTCATGCTTTTGAAGAACTGCTCCGCTCAAGCAGAAGTGGATTAAAGAAATCTTTAAGATGCATGTGAATAAATAAAAGTTTTTACCAAACCTGCCATTTTGATAGCTACTACCTGAGCCTTGTGGCTCAGTGATTTCAACTGCACAGAGTTCTTTTTCTAATCAGTGGAAAAGGTTAGAGGAAAAGAGAGCACAAGTCCAATCTTAGCAGCTCAGGTATTCTTCACACCTAATCTGTGCTGGTCCGAACCAAACTATTTCATCTTCTGTTTTCTGACGTACTACTCAGGAAGCTGCATCAGCTCCTGTCCATGCAGATAGTTGTGTGCATTAACTCTGATGTTAGTGAACAGAATTATTCATGCATTGGAATGTCATGGTAGCCCTGACAAAGTCAAGTCAATTTTGTTTGAATTGGATGTTAATAAGAAGCTTTGTTCTTACTTGGTCTAAGTTTTCTCTTTCTTATTTGAAACGTCTGGTTTGAGATTTTATCACATTTTATTTATAGTTTTCCAGAAGTCTATTTAGTGTTTGCTGGAGTTGTGTTGTGGTTTTTCTTTTTTTTATGACTGGAAAGTAAAGTGTTCTTTTTCTTCTGATTCTGCTGTCCTTCCCCACTAAGGTCTGTTTTGTGAATTGAGAGAAGTTAAAACAGCAGGTCTTGATTGTAAATGGGTGCCATATTTTGCTGGTCCTGTTTTGTATTGGTTTTGCCAGTTCTTTCTAAAGGTGTTGGTCCGTGAGCAACTATGAAACAAGAATTAATGATAAGGGAAGACCAAATGGTGTAAATTTTGCTGTACATTTCTGCAAGGAGATAATCTGAGAGCTGTTTGCAGCTTTTTTAAAGCATTTTTTAAAATTTTCTAAAACTGTGCTGTGAAGTATGCTCATGAATAAATTCTCTTTACCTGTTCTGTGGGACAGGTGATCCCTCACAGTGTTTAGTGGTGACAGGAAGAACCAGTGCAGGAACTGCTTCCCCTGTACAAGCCTCCAGCCAAGGGTTAAATCTCTGGGTTCTCCTCAGTATTTCACTTTCCAGTACCAATGTTCAAGACTGTCCTATTATATCCTCTTGGATTATATTCTGCTACATTGACGTCACCTCCTTTTGGCACCTCTGTTGGGATAGGTAAGATAAGGTCTGGACTGCAGTTCATTCTCATTTACTGCTTAATGGTCCAGTATACTTGAAGGAGAAATGAAAAGCAGGGGGACATGAAGAGGACAATGAGGGAGGGAATTTTTTGGCTTTAATGCTAGACAGTCACTGCTGTTCAGAGCATCTGAAGTTCAAATGATAGGTGAATATATGATGGGTTACACTGCAGGTGCATCTGGAGTGATATGAATTCATCTTCATGCTTTCTAGAGTGCTTTGTGAAAGGAAATGTGCTGATATTGGCTTCTTCAGGGTGGTTGTGGACCTGAGGTATTGCAGCAAAATGTAACTCGTGCAAAAAGTACAATAATTGATGCCCTTATTAATCTTGCTGATCACTAGTCTTGTTATATATTTTCTTAAAACTTCCATAGGATCTTACTAGTGATCTTGGGTAGTATTCATTATTATTTGCAATCCAAGTGTCTGTCTGCTTGTCACGATGGCAGCTGTGCCATGCTGTTTGGGAACTGAGCTGTCCCACTGTGGGCACCAGTTTTCTTGGAGATGGTTAAACCGAGATTCTTTCTCTCTCTTTTTTTTTAATGTGACTTTGTTATGGTGAGTGTGGAAACATCTGAAGCATGCATGTGTGTTTATGTTGAACTTTACAAGGAACTAAGGAATTGTCAACAAATGGTCTCATTGAAGATGGCTCCTGTGATCATGGGAGGCTGCCTGTGGTGAGAGACATCCTTGGGTGCCTCTGGAGCTCATGTTTGCAAATCACAGCTATATAAGGAGATAATCTGAGAACTGTTTGCACCTTTTTTAAACTGTGCTTTTTCAAATTGTGCCATTAAAGTATGTACGTAACTGTATTGATCATAGTGTGCCTGAAGTAGGGTGACTGACAGAATGGATTACTTAATAAATTTTGTACCTGTTTTTTTAGGTGTGAAGCACGTATAACAAATGCCTTGCTTTTAGGCATAGAATGTGAGTCAGACTTTTTTTTTTCTTCTTGTTGAGGAAAGAAATAAATGCCGTCTTGGCCTGAGGATAACAAATGCTAAACTTAATGCTGCTGGCGGCAAATGCTGGGATAACTTGGTTCCAGCAAGTCAGGTGTTGCAGTTTGCAACATGCTCAGCCAAGTATAGAAGGAGCTGCCAGTGGCATGATCTAACAAGCTAAATGTGGTGGCAACTCTCAGCAGTGTTTGTGATATCCTCCTCGCCCAGAAATCCCAGGTGTGAGCAGTGAGCACCAGAGGTAAAGACTGGGACAAAGAGGGTAGCTCTTGGTGTCTCTCTCTCTGCAGGAGCAAACTCCTGGCATTCCCACCTGTCCTCTCTCAACAGCTAGTCCGTTGCCTGGGAGGCAGCAGACAGCTTACAAAGTGCAAGCAGCTCTGAACCAAAATCCATTTCAAATAGGTTGTCTTGAGCTTTTCTTTTGATAATGTATCATTGTCATGAAGGATCCTGGCTTCGTATAAAAAAACGTAGATGCTAATGCACGCATATAGTATGTATGATATTGTTTAAAATAATTTTGTTTCAATTCTTGAAGTCTTTAAATTGCAATTTGAATAAAAAAGAGCCTGGAGTGCACAAAATATTTTCAATTTGAGTTGCTCAGCTGGATGCTGGTTGTTTCTGTTATCTACCTGTGATGCTTGAGGACTGTTTATGCTGGTAATTGAATCCTTTAAGTTCCTAACCAGTCTGGAGAGAATATAGTACAACAGTTAAAGCTGATGCAAATAATCATGGGTTCATGAGTCTAGTTAGTTTGCCTCTTGTTTTGTGGTGCTTTTTATTTTAAAGACTGTTGTAGAGGTCTGTTTCATTCCTTGCCATGTCTCGTATGGAAGGATCGCTTGCAGACAGAACTAATGAATCTCACAGGTGTGATCTGTTCAGGCAGTCTTAAAATACATGAATATAAGGAAGATCAAAAATAATTGTCATGTTCCTTAGCATCAGACCCATAAAAATTCTTGGTTTGTTGCCTTTTTTCTTATTAGTCATAATAATATGAGGAACTTACTGATTGAACAACTCATTGAGTTGTTACTGCGGAAGAACTTAATGGCATAATGTTAATGCTATTGTGTAAAATCATATTTGAGAAGGCACCTTGCTATCTTGCTCTCTTGCTGTGAAAAAGCACCATTTTTGGCAGAGAAGTTGAAGCCTAAGCAGCTTGGCTGCAACAAGGCAACCAGTGTACAGTGCTGGCAGCCAAGTCAGCACTGTGAGAGCTGCAGCAGTACCCCCCAGCCTTTCTCACACTATCCACAACATCTAGAGAAGAGGGATGTGATCTCAGCTTCACCTTTTTTCATCTGTGCGTCTGTCATTAAACCAGAGAGGTCACTGATGCTGTAGGAATAACTCAGATAAGTAAACCCCCTGGTCTAGGCTGCATGTCATCCTTATTTGCTCCTTAGTGGTCCAAGATGCCTGAAGGAGAAATGAAAAGCAGGGGGACATGAAGAGGACAATGAGGGAGGGAATTTTTTGGCTTTAATGCTAGACAGTCACTGCTGTTCAGAGCATCTGAAGTTCAAATGATAGGTGAATATATGATGGGTTACACTGCAGGTGCATCTGGAGTGATATGAATTCATCTTCATGCTTTCTAGAGTGCTTTGTGAAAGGAAATGTGCTGATGGTGGCTTCTTCAGGATAGTTGGGGAGCTGAGGTATTGCAGCAAAATGTAACTCGTGCAAAAAGTACAATAATTGATGCCCTTATTAATCTTGCTGATCACTAGTCTTGTTATATATTTTCTTAAAACTTCCATAGGAGCTCACCAGTGTCTTGGCTGGTATTCCTTATTATTTTTGTGCTTTGCCAAGTGTGCTTGCTTTCTAGAACTGATTTTCTTTTTTCCAAAAACCTATAGTAATTAAATATTAGAAACATTGGACTGTCTTAAAAAAAAAATTATTAAATAAAACTAGCAGAAAGTTCTCTAAACAAAATTAAGGAATTATTAACCAAGCAATAATTTCACTTTTGCTTTGGGTTTCCAGGAACGTCTCCTGTTGTCTTGAGCACCCAAATCAGGAAATTGCTTCCTAAACTGTTTTGGGATATTAACTTGAGTTTTATCTTTGCAGCCCTTCCTTGAAAGAGAGATTTTGAATTTAGACAGAAAAGATGCCATAGAACATTTTTTTTTTTTGAAGTCTTTTGTCCTTGGATTTTCCCAGAAGCGTTCAACTGGGATTCATTGAGGGAATTAGTCAGTGGGGCATGCTGCCTTACCTACAGCTACGAAAAGTATGAGGTTCTATAAAAATATAACAGCGTTATCGGCTACTTCCTCCCCAGAGAGTCAGAGTGCTTTTAGGTCTTGAAAAACCAGCAGCTGAATATGCCTTAATTACTGAAATTGATTGCAGGGACTGGTGATATTAAAAACTGAAAATGGATATACACAAATAGTCGTTGTTGCCTCTCTGGGGGAAAGTGGGGTGCAAGCAGCTGTGGGAAGATTGTGAAATGCTCTAATAATACCAAAAGAATTTGAGATGAAATATTATAATAAGCCAGGCTTTTTGGCTGTCTGATGATCTGATGTGTATTTTTTAGTTCAGTAAGAACTCCAGTTTATTTAATTTTGCCTGTATGTTGAAGGCTTTCTTTAAAAATAAATAAACAAACAAAAACACCCACAAAACCCCTACAATGAAATATTGGAGGAAGAGATAGAAGGATAAAGCAGAGTATAATGGATACTCCTTTTAAAGGAACAAAAGGATGAGAAATGAAGAGTTTAGCAGAGTGTTGTGTGCAAGGTTCTGTTCATTCAGCATTCCTACATATTTTTATTACTTACTGAAAGTAGAGAGAAGATCTAAAAATAATGAAGATCACAAGGAAATGTGTGTAAAGCAGCAGCGTGGATGAATCTATTTTAACTAATAGTTTGGAGCTGTGGAAACTTGCTTTTTAGTAGTTATGGTGATGCTAACAATTGAAGTAATTCCAATATACTATAAAATACTTAGTGTTGGGGCATTCCATGACAGAGAATCTTTCTGAATCATCTCAGTCAAGTTTAAAATACTATTTGCCTTCTAAAGGAATTACAGACTGAGACTGAAATGTTAATTATGACTTCAGGCCCTATTTAGGGTCTAAATCAACATTGTCTGAAAGTGAAGCCTCAGGTGTGTTTGAAGCTTCTATAATAATACAAATAAGGTAGTCTGAGCTAGTCTTTGTCATCTTTTGAAGACATTAAGTAATTTTTACGCTGATTAGGATTTATTTTCCTGTCTGTAATGGCTTGATGACATTTCTTAAGTTTTGACAGTTCATCTTGCTGAATACCTCACTAGGACCAGCATGTTTTATTTCATTAATATTTTACTATTGCAGTGGGAAAATACAGCGCAATATATATGCGTCATCCCATAAACTGCTTGTTCTGAGGCAGGCTAATGATTCCTTCATTTTACATGTCAAATAAAAAAGGCCCACATCTATATTTAGATAACTTGCTCACGAGATATGGCAAGATATTCTTACTCAGTGCACAGCACAGTGAGTTGGCAGGGATGGCGTTTCACATGACTGATAATGCAGAAGTTTCTCTTGGTATTGCTGTGGATAGGACAACGAATCGTGATGAAGGGGGAACAAGATAGAAATAGGTCACAGTATCTCCACAATTCCTATCAGAAGAGCCACTTAAAATAAGCGTTACTGCATGGTTGTGGTATTTTGGAAAAGAGGAATTCATATGTGTTAGAAAATATTCTGTTTATTTAAAGATTTACTACTGTTTCCAGAGATATTTAAAGGCTACAAGGCATTTCACTGTATCCAGAGATAACTTTAAGACAACTGTACGTACACTTACGTTAAAGATGACTTCAGAGGTAAAAGTACAGAAAAGAGTAATCAGTAAATACAAAACTGCTTTCTGTTTCACCAGAGAAGCCATAGTATTTACAAGGAAAGGTTAAGGCAAAAGGTATGAGGAGAATCATGTGTTCTCCAGCACGTAGCTGACAAATGCAAGTCGACACAGTGACTTTGTCACCATTTTGTCTAAAGAAGAAACACAACAGCAGATACCACCAGAAGGGCATCTACCCATGGCTACAGTATTGCATCCTATTCCTGAACTGGCACCTTGTTTGATTCTGGAAAATGGCTGGGTGTGAACCGATTTATTAATCATTTAATCATCCAAGGTGATTTTTTTGTTTAAAAAGCAAAGAAAGAAGGAAAAAATATTAAAAATAACCACCAAAAAAACCTCAACAAAATGTATCAGGTGGCAGGACTGGAGGGCTGTAAGCTGAGCGCATACAGGATAAAGACTTATGGGGATTACTAAAGATGCTTTAGGAGAGCAGATACTGTATGCAAGATTTTGTAGATGGTTCTCTCAGCTCTCATAGTTTCCTTTACATGAATAGTAGGTGCATCTGCACCACAAAAGCCAAAAAAGGAGCTTACTGCTTAAACGTTGTGATCCATAAGAAGAAAAGAAATGTATACAGTGACTGGCTCACATTTGTGGACACTTACTAAACATCCTAAATCACCACTAGTTAATTATTAACATTTTTAAGTAGTTTTTTTACTGAAACTTTCTATTAGATAAGCTGATTAATCTTACATTTAGAAAATGCTTCACACAACACAGGCCATCTAATTTGTTCTTCATCCTTCACTGGTGATGGGATTATGTTTGCACAAGCCTCAAATAGAAGTATTCTTGTTTCTGACTTCCAAAAGGGTGGGATTTTTAAAATTTTAAGTTCTGGTAAAGTTGCCCTGAAAAGTTTAAATGGAAAATGACAGGAAAGTCTGAGAGTGGGCATCCATTAGAATATGCAGTGATGTAACAGGTGTTTTCTTGATGAGAAGGTATCTTAGTTAAAGGAAATTGAAGTAGCAATTAAAACAAATATTAAGGATAGGGAAAGGGGCAATAAAATGTCTGTTAATAAAATTAAAATTTAATGAATAATGGACTAGAAAGTTAATTCCAGTGTGGTCAGGGATAAAGTGCTTACTATATTTTGCAGTGGGGGAAAAAATACCCCTGATCAGAGGTAGATTCAGTGACAGATGTGGATGGTAAAAGTGAGTAATTTAGTAGTGGAAAGAGTAGCAGTAGTTATTTCAGTTGCAGGTTTTGACTACAGCTGGGGGATCTATCTACCTGATGTCACACTACAGATGTAATAAAGGTGTTTGTTATCTCTAAAATAAAATATGAGATGGCATCTGCTGAAATAAACATTCTCAGGCCAACAGATGCATTATATTGATTAGACAAGGAGTGTTCTGAATTGCTGAAGTTAATGAGTAACTGCAGAAGTCTTAGTTTCCTGGTAGTGTAGGGAAAAGCTCCAGTAAAAAGTTGCTTTTTTTGGATTCCTGAAACTCCTTGAGACTCTTTGGGAACTGTTCCTGGCATATGCCATGTGCTGTTGTCATCAGCACTCATCTCTCTGGTGGCTGCTCTCTTCCAGCATGAAGCTGATAATTTCCAAACTGAAATAGATAGGTGTCTCTCTGCACCCACAGTACTGTAGTCTTGGCTCAGGACCTCATTTGAACTCAGCAATGACTTTACAGTAATCACCTTCCTTCCCCTGCTCCATTTGGTTCTGGGAGACAGTAACTGCTTGGGAGTTTCCTGAGTCCTTCCTGTGTTGTTGTAATAGAACCAAGCTATTTTAATTTTCTTTATGTCCTCATGGCTGACCGAGGTCTGTCGGCAGGCCAGCTAATCTTGTCTTCTCTAAATATATTTCTATTTGTGATCAGCATTTGTGTGTTGATTTTTTTGGTCATTGGTGATGCTTGTTTGTTTGTTCGTTTAACTACCTTAAGCACTGACCTGCTGGCCATACTGCTTTTGATGCAGCCTAGTGTATGCTTTGGCTTTTCTGGGCCAAGTGCACATTGGTAGGTCATTGGGACTTCTTGTCCACCAGCACCCCCAAATCCTTCTCCTCAGAGCTGTTCTCAATCCTTTCTTCACTCAGCTTGTATTTGTGCTTGGGATTGTGGTGACCCAGGTTCAGGATCTTGCACTTGGCCTTGTTGAACTTCATGCGGTTTGCGCAGGCCCACCTCAAGGCTGTCCAGGTCCCTCTGGATGGCATCCCTTCCCTCCAGCATGCTGACCACGCCACACAGCTTGGTGCCACCGCCAAATTTGCTGAAGGTGCACTCAATCCCACTGTCCATGTAGCGGACAAGTCTGTTTAACAGCGCTGGTCCCAATACCAAACCTTGAGGAATACTTGAGCTGTTCAGGTTATTGGCAGACACCTTCCATGGGACCCACTGAGACAGGTTTTCTTTCTGGTAGCTATCACAGTTGGAGGTGGCAAGTCTGAATAGTTACTCTCCATCTCTGCTTTCCTATGATTCAAAGCTAGGAAAAGATCAGTCATAACTGCCCCTTGTGTAAGGAGGCAGGGGGCAGCTATATGGAGAAGCCTTGGGAGTTGTTGTCTGCACAAAATTAGGTGTTGATCAGCCCAATGAGATCTCTGCTGGCTGCAGCAGCTTGGCACATGGGGTTTCTGGATTTACTTTTTGTTTTGCAGGGTAGCTAATTGTTTTTGGCCTCTGTCAAAATAAGTCTGTGACACCCCAGGGTCTTTTTGCAGACCTTGAACACAAATTATGTGATTTTGGATAGTTTTAGTGTAATTAGCAATTATCAGATATGTTTGAGGATTAAAAGTAAGCCCTGAGATTTGCTGTGTTTGTGTAATTTTACCAAAACTTAAGACTGTTTTGTCTAGTCTGTTTTCTTATTTGTCTTTCCCTACCCTCTTTTTTATTTTCTTCTAGAACTGAATTTCTTAAATCTCTACTGAAGTTGTCAAGTCTATTTAGAAGAAGGTTGTGAGCCTGTCTCATGCAATTTCTGTATTGCAAATATGGCTGAAGCTAATGCAAAGAGACCTCTATAATCATTGTACAGCAGCAGAACAAGGCTATATTTCATAGCTTTGACAGCTACCTGAAAGGTGTCTGTTTCTGGGGGCTGGGAATTTGTAATCACAGGAGATTCTGCCTTCCTGTTTTTGAGAAGAATTGTTGGACAGAGTAGTTATAATGTTGCTATCCCTGATGCAGTTGTTTAGCACATGCATTGAGAAACACTCCTGTGTATATACAGGAATCTAGAGTTTCAGACAGAAAGCTCCAGTCCGAGTACTGTATCTGAAACAAGGTCTGCTCCTATCAGATAGAGGGTAGCAAAATGGCTGTGATCTTTCTTTATCCTTCTGGCACACAATACAAATGTTGCACTATATCTGTGCATAGCAATAAGGGAATGGATGTATCAGACTTTTTTTGTTAGGCAAACTCTGATGGACAAGAATGATATTAAGACTCCAAAGGTACTGTGGCTTTTGCACACTGTCAATGAGCATTGTATCAATATTAGCATAGACAAATCATTGCTGAGTTTTGAGTTCACTGTGGAAAAACCTACTGTCATTTTCAGACTACCCACTACTGTTCTCAATATTTCTGATAACAAGTAGACCATTTAGTGTGGGGTAAACCCAGAAGTTCTTTACATAAATAGAGTATGATATGTTTATCAACTATACATATTTTAATTTTAGGTCCTTAGAAGGACACCATGATCATCCTAATGTGGTAGTGGGAGATATTCAATCAGATGAAGAAGATATCATGAACAGTTCTGATGAAGATGATGACACAAATTCTGATTCCAGCAAAGGGGAGACTGATCCTCAAGAAGATAAACAGGTACCTTTTTATTTTTATCTTTATCTTCTGAATCTATTCGTCACTCTTGTACTACTTCATAACTTGTAACCTGTTGAGATATTTTCAAATAAAAGGCATTGAATCAGTATAACTTTAGGTATTTTTTTCATCGTTCTTATTGTTTAGTGGTTGGTTTTTTTCTACAAGTTTAATTTAATATGTGCATATTAGCCTGATATTAAGAGGTCAAGTTTAGAAATATCCACTACAAAGTGTGTTTTGCCTGGCATAATTGTTTTTACTCCTTCACTGGATCGTGTAGCTGCAGACCTACCATGCCCCCCTAATGGAACTACACGCACAGATATACATTTAGGGATCTTCAGTTTTGAGACTTATAAATAGCTTTACGAGGCTGTCTACAACTCATGGATTCTACAGTGCACAGTGTCTCTTGTGCACTGAACATTTAAAATCACGTCTGCAGCCCTTGGAGGAGTGTAAGCCACACTTGACTGTTGGGGTTGAGATCTGATGTTCTGCTAGCTTCTGCGACTGCCAGCTTGGACTGATTTCCCTTATTTTAATGTTATTACTTCTTCAAATGAGGAGCAAGAAGACAGTGATAACTACTCCAAATGTAATGAAGTTTTGAGGGTCCTATCCCTCTCCTTGGGGATAGTCACGTTCTTCTTTCTCAGTCCTGGATGTCCTGAAACCAGCCTGCCCATGGACCAGTGCCTCTCCTCAGCATGGGTCTTGACAGCTGTTTCCTTTGATAGTAGTTATGTTTGCTTCTTGTCCTTAAAAAAAATAAAAATTTAAAAGAAAACCAGCAAGCCAAACAACACACAATACCAATGCTTCAACAAAATAAAACCAACAAACAAAAAAATGCAATGGAAGTTTTTAGTGCTGGAAGAGAGGCTCGATGTGTCAGACCTGGATGTTGTTTAACCAAATGAGAGGAATAAATTTGGAAAGAGTCAAGGGAAAAACTTGTTCCTGTGAAATAAACAAGACTGTACCTGTATAGAAGCTAACTTACCTTGCGTGCTGCTTTTAGAGGTGCCCTGAACCTTTCACAGTGGAGTTTTACAGGAAAGTGTCCCCATTAGGAGTTTTTAGGGAGTAATTCAGCGCTTGCTGTGAGGCATCTGCTGTGGGCTGGCTCCAGCTGCTTTCAGCACGTGCGGCCGGCAGCTGGGGACTAACAACCAACTTCCTCACAGGGAGAGCAGCTGCAGAGGAGAATGAAGTAGTCTCTGCACCGGTCATCAGCTGGGCTTGTTTTTATTTTTCCTTACCACAAGCATCTGGCTATTTTGATGCTTTATATCTGTTAGGGGATTTAAAAGGCTTCTTTCCAATGCCGTGCCTAAGAGCCCTATTTGTACCCCTTTGGTTCTGCTGTTAGAGACTCTCAGAGCCAGAGTATCTTTGGCTGAGCAAATGCAAGGTGGCCTATTCAGTGCCAGCTGGTATGTGAAAAGTATTTCAAATGGGGTTGAAAACAGACTGTGATATTTCATTTTGTAATTGTTTAGCGATAGCATCTTGTTCTCAAAATACTAATTTTCATCTCATTTGCAACTGTCACATCTACAGTGATGGCAGATACCTTGCTCTGCATAATTGACTTACTTGTGAATTCAGTCTTGTAGGGTGCCTGTCAACTGTGCTTTCCACAGAGGCCTGAGGATAGGTGTTACAATCTCACTTGAATGCGATTAACCCTCACTGGATAGATATAAGTTTAATTTCAGAGGTCAAATCCCAGCTCTGGGTGCAGATGTCTACATTGCATATAAGATAAATAATGTATTTTTACATATGTGATGCGACACCAAATTATTTAATGTTGAAATTAATTTTAGTAATTAGGCACAATGTAATTAGAATTCAAATTTAAATGTTTAATTAATTTTTTTTTTTTAATACAACAATATCATTAACACCAACCTATGAGTATCATCTGTTCCATGGTTTAATTTCCAGCACTGGAGACTTGTTTATAGGTTTGGAGAAGACAAATCTTGAGACATTAGTGCTTATGAATTCAAAGTTTCATGGATATAATGCCACCAATACCTGATTTTCTAGACAAACTGTTCAGTATACTATGATACTCAATACAGCCTTCCCAGGATTTCCATCTCACTTGGGTCGTGTATCCTGGGATGCTTTAGTGCTTCTCATCCATGCTCTTTCTGCACAGTCCATTAAAATGAAAGCCTGAATGTCTAATAGATGTGGTGACAGCTGGCAGCAGAGCAGCATACGGCAAACTTTGAGAGCTGTTTTGGAGAAAGGTGTTTTATCTGAGGGAAACTGTATGAGGGAGCTACACTGTGCAGCAAACACTTTTGCATCCTGATGCCTGCCCCATTTGCTTTGTTATGTCTGTTCCCTCTATCTGATGTTGAACAGTAGCATTGATTTTTTGAGAGCCAAATGTGCGCATAAAACCCAACATCATCTCTACAGTGTTTCAGGTAGATGACAAGGCTCACACTTCTGCATCTTTGCAGTACAGTTGCTGTGTATTCCAGCAGCTTCTTTAATAGTCAGAAGCTGACTTTTCAGTGTGTTTTTCCTTTTTTTTCTCCTTTCATCTTGTTTGTCAGTAAAGAAAGTGCATGTGTGTTTTAAGATGTTCCTGAAACACCTTTGAGTTCACCACAAATATTACTGTTGCTGTATTAATCAGGAAAAAAAAATCAAATCGTGTAGAAATATTATCTGTACTATAGTACTTTTGCTAAATAATAACTGTTATTTGCTAGGACTTCATTCATTATGGGCTTCAGTGGTTCCTCTAATCATCAAATGAAAAGGCTGATAGTGTAAAAACTAATCTTAGCTAATATTGTCGTTTCCAGCTACAAGCTAAATTGATTTTCTCACAAATCCTGAAAAAACAGAAGATTTCAAAGCCAAGAAATTTCAAAGCAATATAAAATGTTTTTCTTAGAAATAACTTGAATAATTACATTGGATTTGAGGAATTACTAGTTGGAAATGATCTTTATGACCATTTTAGTAGGTGCATGGTATAACGTGTAATTTTATTTGCAGAGTAAGGGAGCTGGAAAGAAAACAAAGGTTTACCATATTGCCAAGGAGATCATGAGCTCAGAGAAAGTGTAAGTGTCAATGCTAAACCTAACAACTACTCAATTTATTTTAATTAGGCAATTAAAATGTAACTATTTGCTTTTTTCTTGCTTTTCTGATAGGTTTGTGGATGTCCTAAAACTCTTACACATTGTAAGTACTCAAAAAACAGGTAGTTTCCTCTTTAATTTGTTTAATCTATTAAAGTTTTATGTTTAGGTTTTATTGTAGTGGCGGTGCCTTTTTTTTCTTCTATGTCTACATATTCAAAATATAAAAATTAATCTAATTAAGCTGAACTTTAAAGTCTCACATTTTATATAATGCATTAATATTTTGGTGGTTCCTTCTGCATCCCCTTAATTAATGTATGCAGTCTTCCACTTGAGTATGGGTTTTGCTCGAAGACTGAAAATTGAATATGTATCCATTTATGTTAATCAAGATCATATTTTTAAGCCAGCTTGTATTGGCTTATAAATATGTACGTAGTAACAAAAATAAAGTTTTTTGTTAGAATAACTCTTTAAGTGGTGGGGGAGGCAGGAACAATTTACCTTTAGAAATGGTACATTAAAATGCATATTCTTTAAGTAATCCAACTAATAGCTAATAGCTCTAATGATGCATCCATCACCATGGCAGCCTTTTTTTCTTTTGGGCTGCAGTTCCTTGACAGATGTTTGCTTCTGATAACAGCTGCGATTGTAATACCTGCAATGTGTTGTCTACAGCAAGGGTTAAGTATTTCATCCGTGTTTATGCAGATCAGTCGTCTGTAAACTTGCCGTGTTGTAAGGTGATAATAGTAAATCAGTGAAGAATTTTTCTTTCTCTAGTTCAGTTTTATATGTTTTCTGTCAGCTTCCTAATGATATTGTGTTTGTACCATTCTGTCACTCTATTAAGTGCAAGCATAGTGATGTTTTTTCTTGAGCAATAGAAGTGGTTATATTGCAAACAGATGCATTGCTCTATCTCAGTCTCTTGAGAAGCATGTTCTATGAAACTGGGAACAAAGGTTCTTATAGATAGTTGTATACAGTCCTGTAATAGAGAGATTTTTTTCCGGAAACAAAAAACTTACCGCACCATTTGCTGATTCCTCTTTCAGTTTCCTCCTAGTAATTGATTTTCTGATTCTGCTCAGGCTTGGTTTTTAAAAGCTGGATCAAGCAGTTGCGGTCAATATATAAGTTATATTCAACATGTTTCTGATACAGAATTCAAGCTTAAATACTGGTTAAAGGAAGAGAGTTGTCCTAGAAAAGTTTTAACCTGTATAATTTTAAATTATCATATTTTTCAGGCATGTAACTTATTTGTTAAAGGTGTCTGCTTTTCTGTGTACCAGATTTTCAGGTAATGTGCAGTACTGGAAGAAAAGGCTGTTGGTAAGGAGGAGGATACAGGCAAGCAGGGGAAGCATGTGAGAAAGGGCAAATAGTAGGGAGCTTAGTGAACTTCTAAGATAAAGTTGTCCTCACAGTATAGAAGTACAGTGGTGTAGGATGTGTTTTACTTTTCCTTTAATGGATAACTTGCAACTCTATTCATGACAGTATGCTAGTTCCTAGCTGCCAAATAAAAACTATTAGAATGTTTTTATTGGCTAGCAATAACAATCAATTTGTATTCAGCCTGGTCTAACAGAGACTATGCTAGGTTAGAAGTTGAGGAGATACTTTGTCCTTAATTTGTTGGCTGGACTGCAGTGGGAACCTTGATGAGTGTCCTTGTTACGCTGGCTGTGAGGCTCTGTGTGTGTGCTTCTTAATTAAATAAAAATTGCCATTGCTGAGCAAGGTTGCAGAAACACATTTTTTTATTTCCACAGAGTGGTAAATAAATTTTACCCAGGAATTTGTGTATGTTTGTTACAGACGTTATTAAATCTGTTAATTTAATAATATATTTCCTGTGGATGATATTTTAATGTTGATAAAACTATCCTCTGGATTTCATGTGTGCTGAACCATTTTGGTTTACTAGATTCAGCGTCAGGATTACTAACTGCCAGTCAAGCAAGCCCTGACAAACTTCTGGAATTAGAACTTAGATTGCCCCCAGGCTGGGTTGTTTTATCCATAGTGAAGATTTAGCTGGTGAGGGGATGTTCTGTTACACCTTCTGACCCATCTATTAGTCATTTAGCGACTAATTCGATTCACAATGATCTGAAATTAAAACTGTTCTCCTCAATCTGTTTTACAAATGCTAGTTAAATACAGCTTGTGGCATTTTATAGAGCCAAGGAACAGGATTGTTGATGTAAGAAAAAGGTTTTTAATTTGCTACGGCTTAAAGCCTTAGAAGTGGAGCCTAAATGAGTTGAGAAGGTGGGAATGTGATTGCAAACTGCTTACAAGTGCCACTGATTTTTTTTTTTTTTAGCATTTTTTCTTTTATATTGACAAAGTCCAGTTAGGTGGAGCAACTCTTCAAGACGCCAGGGTGCCGGCATATGCGGACACTGTCACACACTATAAGTGCATCTGACTGCTTCTGTTCAAGGCATACTAGAAAAGTCTCGAGAAAATTAAAAAACACTTGAAGACACTTCTATAAATACTAAATAAGCCGATCATAACAGAGATAAGGGACTCACCTGGCTTTCTACACTCTATCAAACAGACTCGTGGATGGGATTGCTTGAGGGTGTAATCAAACATTAGACGTAATGCTCTTTCAGGGGACAAGATTCCAGTAAAATGCTTTTGGAAACTCCTGAAAACAAAGGGGGATAAATTAAATGAGCTCTTCTGTATGCATCTTTGTGAGATGGTTCATGCATGGTACCCTGAGGGTAAAAAAAGGGTTGAGTAGAAGTGCCATTCCTTCCCTAAGGGCACTTGCAGAAAAAAGAAACAGTGAAGTGGCTGTAAAACAAAAGTGACATAGGAGTTGCTCTGTGCCCAAAAAACACCTGGTGTTCCTGGAAAAGGAGTGAGGCAGTACTGGTGCCCTTTGTACTTTTTTCTTGTGGCATTCTTTGGAAATTGTTAGCTTTGCACAAGTGAGAGGACCTCCTCAGCAGCACCCTGGTGCCCTAAGGGTAAGCTGCCTGGCTTATTTGTTGTCTTTTTTTTTTTTTTGGTCCATTTTTATTATGAATTTTGTTCTTTTGCCAAAACCTACTACTCCTTTTGTTCTTCCAGCCTTTTCGATTTTGTTTCCTCCCTGGTGTGATGGTATAAGCAGCAAGGCTTCTGGTCGAGCAGAAGACTTGCTTTTTTGGGATGACTCCTTCACTGCAAGGCTTAGTGTATAATTTTTTGCTGTGTGAAAAGAAAAACTTAGGCCTGTGGGCTTTTGCCTGAGCCTTTAAATCTATGCTTCTGACTTAGACCTCTGTTCTGTCCATATTAGAACTCTCAGACTAAGTAAGTAGGAGCTGTCAGGAGCCACCTCTTATCATTTCTGCAGCTGCAAGATCAGCCCCTTCTGGGAGAAGGCAGATAAGAGGTTGAACGTCTTTTTTTTTTCTATTGTGTGTCCTTCCAGAGACACTTAGAAGAGTGAAAAATTCTAGTTTAGTGTTTTCATTTTTCAGAATTGCAAAATTCTCTCTATAAAAACTATATATATGTATATATATAAAAACTTATATTTTTGTGTATTATAGCCAAATATTGTGAAAAATAATTTGTAGTCAATTTGGAAAAAGAATGTGATGAAAATATAGATTAAAAAAATTATTAGCTATGGGCTTTGGAGCAAAGGAAGTTCTGACCTCTGGTCCTGGCTTATAACTGACCTACTGTTTGGCTGTGAAAAATTCTCTCAACCTCCAACTCCTTTTTCTCCATCTGTAAAATTCCAGTACTTGACAAGTCTGAGGTGAATATGTAAACAAATTTTTAGTCTCGGAAGTGGTTTAGAATTGCTGATTATGGTATTTGACAATGAGTTGCAACTGTAGTCCTCCTATCAAGAAGACTAATGAAATAGTTTAGGTTTAGAAGGAAACATTGTTCTACTATCCAGCCTATTCCCTGAAATAACATTCTGGGAAAATGCCGTGGTTAAATCATTGATTGTTGTAAAAAATTAACTATCTTATGTTGTTAAAGACTTATAAATTATTTTACTACCTGAGAAAAAAAATGTGTGAAACTACTTGGCACCTTTCCAGAAGTAATCTCATATGTTTGAAAAATGTCTCGATCCACACTTAGTCATAATCTTCGTTAACTATAGTTGCTGCAGTTTAACTTAGCAGTTTATGGCTAATAGTCTGACTCTCGTTAGGAGTGCCTATTTATGTTTTAAATACTGTATTTGGGAAATCTGAAGCTGTATTCCTAAGCAGTTATGTTTACAGTTTGTCATATCTAGCAGCCTGGCTGTTCCCCAGAGCGTGACACGTCTTCCCCTTTCCTCCTCCCTTCCCTTCGGATGTCTGTGTGTGTGCGTTTCCTTGAAAAGCATCCAAGTGCAAACATACTTTTTTTCCTTAACTTAAACTGATATTTGAGCTATCTGCAGGTGCATTTAGCTGGAAGGTGTACCTCAGTGGAAGGGATTATGACTTATTTTTATTTTGCTGATGGTATATTTTGGGATAACAGATCCAAGATGATTGTTGGTTGAAGCCTTAGGAAAATACGTGACCATGCTTAGATCATGTACTACTTTCTCTTCCTGTTAATTTTCCAAGAAGTTTTAATTTCATCCATTTGAAACTATGTGCATACAGCTATTAGATACCTGAAAGTGCATTTAACCCAGCCAGTAGCTGAGGGAGGGTTTAGTCTGCTCTGTACCTGTTTTGGTTTACAACTAAACTTGTTCCTTTGCTCCTTAGACTGATGTGGGCAGGTCACTTTGCTGCGGGCTGGGAATCCTCTGGTGGAAAGAACTGGGAGGGGTCGTGAGTCAGGGCCTTTGCAGAGGGGAAGTGCTGACTGCATATGATTCACAACATGGTCAGAATTATTTCAGATATCACAGCACTTTGCTTATTTAAGGAAGCTGCATTGAAGGAGAGGTGGGAGGAAACACAAGCAGCGATGGTGGTATCCTTCTCAAATACTGCACAGCTCTAGGGGGAGTGTATATTAATAGGATAAAGAAAATTTCCTAAACGTTTTCAAGTTGGAAGTGTTATATCTGCAGTAATTCAGCAACAACTCAGAAGCCCTTAATATGCCTAGACTAGATCTTCATATGGACAAGTACCCAGTGGGATGCTACCTCAGTCTAGAATAAACTAAAACTGTTCCTGGTTTGGAAAGAATATTCTTCCCAGGGATGGAGGTGGGTGGTATCCTCTGGAAGCAGCTTTACCTAAGCAGTAAAAGGTGGTATCATAACATTATTATTGGACCAGAATATAATTTGGAAACTGTAAACGAGCATTTCAGAAAGCGTACAATAGCCTCCCCTCTTTAAAAAGCTAAAAATCATCCTGGTAAGAAGCTGGGATGATTCAGTATAACTAGCATAGCATTCTGGGTTTTGTCATGCAGCATATGCAACGTGTCTAGAGTTGCAAATGTTTTTCAGTGAAATAAGCACATTAATTCCAAAGCGAGGCAAGCTGGGGGTGTTTTGGTTGGTTGGTTGGAGTTTTTTAAATGAATAAGATTGTAATATTTGAAAGGCTCATTTTCAATTAGAAAATATCTTTAAAATTCACTGGAATGAATTGCCGCATTGCTTCGAACAGAATAATTTCTAGGACAGCCTAGGTGATTGTCTTTGAACACACTGATGAAAGCAATGCTTTTCAGCAGTGTTATATAGGACTATGTGCTAAATATGTTTGCAGTGTAAATCACTTCACACAGGCATATATAGGTATCAGAGCAACGTATATATTATTTGCAAGAGCAATTCTGTTTTAATTTAGTTGTGAACTGATTTAGTTTTAGAAGGAGCTAAGTTGTGATGCTTTCAATTACTTTTACTGCAATTTCTGATTTGTAAGTCATTCATCTACTTGTATAAAAAGTTGTGTTCTGAATACCTTCCACCCCTTGGAGTGAAATTTCAGGGTTTACTTTGTAAGTTAACAATTTTACATCTGGTAATTAAAAGACACCTGTTCTGTGTTTTGTCATTTTGGATAAGAAGTTACTTTCTCAGAAGGCCAGTACCTTCAAGTGTAAACACTGTTAACTCCAACCTTGTTACATTTGTTTGATTTTTCCCACCCCCAATCCCGAGGCATGTGCTCTCTGCCTTCGACTCTTAAGTTTATCTCAAGATGAACATGGCATGACAGTTACTTCACACCCACTGCCAGGTTAAAAATAAATCTTAATATGATTACAATGACAAATGCATAGTCAGTAGTGAAGACTTGATAATTAAAAAAAAAAAAAAAAAAGAAAAAAAGCCGTGAAGTTTACCTCTTGTTGTTTTGCAGGCTGGTTCACGTAATTTGAAAGCTTCATGTTATCTTTCTTCCCTGCATTTCCTCTCTGCAAGGCTTCCTCAGTTTGCTCAGTTGTGGAAGGGGGCAGAAGGGGTGATGAAGCAAAGTTTTGGTTGGCTGTTTTAATGATAGAGCCTTTCATGGCATGATCTAAACCCTGATGAAGCTGATGGACTTTGGATCAAGCCTAGTTGAAAAACCAAATCTGTGTTTGGAAAACACCCTGCAGACTCTTTGAATGCTGTATCTAGAAGTTAAATAAATGCTTTTAACTACAGATGACATTCCTCTGTTATCTAGTGCTTAAACCTGGCTCCCTGCTCTGCTTTTATTGTTTGGTCAGGGGAAAGCCTGGGTTGTTGATTACCGTACAGACACCATGCAAGTAGTCTTATGACATTCAGACAACATTCTTGTTTCATCCTATGGCAAAGTACCTACAGTATATTGTATGTGCGTGTGTTTGGGGGGGAAGGGGGAGGAGAATATTATCATAATGTGATAATGCATTTTGCATGAAGCTCTCCAGAATGCCTCATTTGAGCTTTTGCCATTGTAATTCCATGTATCATTTCAGTGTTAAGCAATGCCCTAGGGTCAGAAAAACCCATAAGATGCAGCTGGTTGTTAACCTATGTGTCACTAGTCTGCACAGAGGATGTAAAACAGAACATTTCCATATGAATAACGCCATCTGTTTTTTAACTCCCTTGCATTTAGTTCTCAGCCTTCCCCCAGCACAGCCAGTGCCCTGTATCTCCTTTCAATTTCTTGCCAGAACTGCCCAGCCACAGCCTTCGTGACCCAGAGGGTCACAAAGCAAGAAAGTGTGTCTGGAGCTCATGCTGCCCAGAGCTGACACAATGAGGAGAGAGAGCAGGGAAAGTTGAGGTTTAAGTTTGAGGGACCCTAAGTAGTGCCAGATGCTGTATGGATGAGATAGCTAGTGAGACTGGTAGTAATAGACCTGGGGAGAAGGAAAAGGGGGGATTAATTATTGTTTCCCCCCCCCCAACCTGAGGACCCTACAGACTTTCAAAGGCAAGTATGGACTCCATGCACATTTAAAATATAACTCATCATTGTACTTAGAAGTATGCTGAAGGTCACCTTTTTCAGGATACCAAGAGAATTGTGCATGTGCTACCAGATTTCATTAACCACAAACTCAAAAAGAGCTATTATGTATTGATTCTCTTTTGTCTACTGTTGCCCAAATTCAGGTGAGACATGATGCCATCTAATTCTTTTTTGTCAGTTTCAACAGTGTTGTTTTTCAAGTGAAATGCTAAATTACTAACCTTTTTGAAAGTTTTGTTTTATATGTGAATAGACAAAATACCTCGTGTAATGGATACTGAGTTTCAGTCCTGGCCATGCTGACTTGTGTAGGGCCAAGATTTTAGTTCTGAACAATTTAATGAGGATCAGCTAGCCTCTTCTCTGCCCTGTTGGGAGCTGGATTTAGCATAAAAACGCTATAAGATCTTGCAAGAGTAAACAGGGTTTTCCTTCTCCCTGTAAATGTTTGAAGGTACCAGTATTACTTTTGATCATTGCTAACATTCAAAATCTCATGCTTCCCATATGTTATTACAGTATGTTTTTGTTAGATGTTAATTTTCCTGTATATAGAAGAGCTGCTACATACAGTAATTTTTTGTAACCCTACTTTTTGTCCACGAGGAACATCTTCCAAAATGGCATTTGTAGATGACTTATGAATACTACTATGATTTTTAAGTACGATGCTATGATTGTATTAGCTGATATAACAGTTTTGCTTTTTGACTTACATATTTGCAAGAAGACACTGAAGGCTGCCAACAACCTTGCAGATACAAGCTTTGTTTATCCCTCCTTGGTTTCCTCATATGTAGTACCAGCACATTTCTTAAGGGTATGTTGGAAAAATAATGAACTACTTCTATATTATGCATACAGGAGCAAGAATGTAAAGCTCCAGTGTTAAACCAAAGGGATTAAGGCAGTCCCAGGGGAGTAAATTGAAGCTGCAGGGAAACATAACCCAGATGGTACCCGCCTTGCCTTTGGTAATAGGGAGCAGCGCCTGGAATGTCTGCAATGAGAACTCCATTGTGCTCTCTGTGTTGGTGCTTTGAAGGCTCTTCACTTATGGCAAGGGGGGTTTCTGTCCTCTTTGTACTCTGGCAGGATTTCCGGGATGCTGTGGCGCATGCCTCTAGGCAGCTTGGAAAGCCAGTGATTGAGGACAGAATCCTGAATCAGATCCTCTATTACCTACCTCAGCTCTACGAACTCAATCGGGACCTCCTGAGGGAACTGGAAGAGCGATTATCTCACTGGTGACTATCAATAAAGGGATACCACTCCTTTGATGTTGAAATTTATCTGTGGTGCTTGTGTGACTCGATGTGATCATGGCTTGACTCTTGTTTGTGTTTTACATGCCTTCTTAAATGACAGAATTTACTTTGAAAGTATAGGCAATTATTTTTCATTTAGATGTGCTTTTTTGCCATTTAGATGTATACAAAGGTCCAGAAGACATGCCAATACATTTTTGTAGCAATCACACTTTTTATTTAAAATTTCATTTTTAATTGAAAGTCCTTGTCCCTGTATGAGCATGGTAAGTGCAGGGATTTCATTAGGGGAAAAGGAGGCTGTCCTGAAGACTAGTTTACGTTTTAGAGGCAGTTTAGATCTACTGATCAGAAACAGCACTTCTTGACAGCCGCAATCGCCTTGAGTCCATTCTCAGTTACAGTGGTGGGTGGATCTAAATCAGCAATACAAAACCTACTGACAAAGGCACTGGAATGGGTAAAGACTTGCTGTTAAGTTTGAAGATCCGTTTCCTCAGAAATCAACCTTGTACTTAAGTGTTCAAACAGTTCAAGGTCATTTAAAAAGACTGTGTATTAAGTGGTTGTCATCTAACACTAGTGTGTTGACGTGTGCCTAATAAAGTTTTTCAGAGTAGCTACTGAGATGGATGCCTATCTGCTGCACTGTAAGCTTTTTGTTCAGAACATAAACTAGCACATCTTACTCTGAAAGAGATAGATGTTTTGCTGTAGGGTTAAGATATGCACTATTTTTAGCTCTAACTGCTCCTTTTCTTTCCCCTGTTTCTAGGCTTGAACATCAAAGAATTGCTGATATATTTGTTAAAAAGGGCCCCTACCTAAAGATGTATTCAACTTACATCAAAGAATTTGATAAAAATGTTGCATTATTAGATGAACAGTGTAAGAAGAATGCAGGGTTTGCTTCAGTAGTCAAAGACTTTGAGGTATTGTGTTCTTTTGTAAGATACATCCTATTTTGTGACTTTTTAGCAACTGTGATCCTCTGCAAGGCTTTAGAAACTGTCCTCAATTTTTTTTGTGTTTTGGTGGTGGGGTTTTTTTCTGCAGTCTTGGATTGAGACATGAAGAATACAAGAGGCCTTTTTAAGCACTTGTGTTTCAGATTCTTATTATTTTGAATGCAAATTCAAGATAATTAGCATTTTTGAAGCATGGATCTTTTAATTCTGTGTTGTCGTTAGAAGTGTGGATTAATTAAAACTTCTGCACTGAGCACTCCTGTCTTCTCTGCCTTTTTGCCTAATGAAGGGATCACAAAGGAGCATGTTGCCCTTGCCACGCTATTTCCTTTATTTCTGGGAACTTTCACCTCTCATCCTCCTAAGTCAAAGCATCTGTTTTGAATCCACAGCATATGGCTGCTTACTGATATCTTTTAATGCGGGTAATTTTGCATGCAATCTTCCACGCAGAAATGCTTGCTCTGTAGTGTGGTGTTTTAACACTGGTGGTCACACTTCTTAAAGATAAATCTAATCAGTAGTTGTTTTTAGGCATGTTTTGTTTTGCTGGAGCCTTTGATGGCCATATAATTATTTATTTTGCATGTTTCTTTCAGATGAGCCCCCGCTGTGCTAGTCTGGCCCTCAAGCACTATCTGCTCAAGCCAGTTCAGAGGATTCCCCAGTACAGGCTCCTGTTGACAGGTACAGTCAAGCTCTTTTTCGGGCTGAACAAGCCAGTCTTCACAGGTCCCAGGAAACCTATTTTCAGGCAGTTGTATCCATCTGTAAAGCATGTTTATCTAACTTCAGATATGTGAGGCTTTTTAAAAAACATAGCACAATATGTGCAGCTCTTTTTAACACATGGCATGGGTTGAGAGGCTTTCTTTGTTAATATCGATTGCAATAAGATACACAGGCAATACAAACACGGTATTTCTAACGCTGTAGTGTGTTCTGATGATACATTCAGCAGTACATGGAAAACATGAAACCTGTGGTGGTTTTTGTTTGTTTCTGTGATAATAAAAGCCTGTTATTTCCTTAAGGGTTGGAATGCTCCTGTTTTGCTTTGGATTTTCCTTTTTTTTGAGAGTGGGGGAGGTTGGGTGGTTTTTCTTTTTTAATGAATGAATAAGGCAGTATGGAAAATTGGAGCTAGGAGAAGAAAGGTGTCTATGTAGCTGTGAGCTTCTCCGTTTCTCCTACATACAGGTGTTTCGACCGTAAAATCCATTCTGTTTTAAAGGCAGAACACATGTTTTTAGTGTACATTTACTAGTAATTGCTTAAGACTTGTTACAGGAATATTGTATGCTGAGGAGCTGGTTTGGGACTAGGAAATCTGGGCTCTGTACCCTGCTCTGGCACTGGCATGTTTGGGTGACCTTGAGCAAGTCATCTCCATGATGCAGTGGGTTTTTTTGTCTGTTAGGGGAGGGCAGTGACAGAGGCCTCCTTTGTGAAGTATTTTGAGATGTGTTTGTTGTAAGAGGGGGATGACTCCTATAAGGATTTGGAAATACTTAAGGCATTGTTTTTGAGAGCCGTTGCTTCTTGATGGGCAATTTAAAAATAGCCTCTGTTTATGTAGTAACTGCAGAATAAAATGCTTTGTGACCTTTTTTTTTGGCTCTGTAACAGCTCATTGGCATTTCCCCAGCAAGTACTTAGACTAGTGATGCTGTGGGAGATACAGACTAAAATGTTAAAGAGCAGTTACCAAGTTATTAACAGTGACTGTTTTCATTTTAATCATCTCATTAAACTCACAGGTGTTGAAAAAAGGGGGAAAACTCCTTAAATGGAATACTTTATAGGGGAAAATCTTAATGACTCTTAACTGATGAAATTAAACAATAAAATGGCATTGGGGGAGCTGCTTTATTTTAAAAGGATACTCAAATTAGGACATGATATAGGCTTGTTATACACTTCAAAATCAGCAGAGCTTTGGATAAGTTCAGAGGTTTTAATTGAAAAGGTTGAAGAGAGGATCAAGATGGAGTAAATGCCAATGTGAATATACACAGCAAAGCAAGAGATATCAGGGATGAATGGCACTGAAACGAAACTCAGATGTTGAAGGGGAATTCTTTGTGATCATTAGCTATCACTGTGGCTGGTTTGAACCCTAAAAAACCTCATTCTGTGTTGATGTGGGTGTCCCCAGTGTGCAGACCTTACTGTGACTGCCCAGCCTTAAATACACCTGTAAATGCTATTGAAAGGAATGGGGGGGGTGCCATGCCGGTGGTGGATTTAGAAAAGTGATTTTCTCTTGTTCTATGTGAGCAATAAAAGATGTCAGACCAAGAATTTATTTGTGCTGGGGCTGGAGAGTGTCATTTTGGATCTGTTTAATTTTCAGCCTGTTCAATCTATCACACTTGTCTGTTGTCCTTGAGATTCTCACTCTTCTGTATCTCTGTGGATGACCCATCTGCTTTGTTACCTTCCAACAGCTCTGTGTAATATTGAGCAATGCCTCTATAAACTCGTGCTATATGAACATCTGGGGGAGATGCAAAACACTCGTATCTCTATTGTTGCAGTGGGTGAGAGGCAGTGATGGAGCAGCTGCCCAGGCCGAAGACAGTGGGGAACTGTGGGGAGGAGGGTCAGAGCAGAGGAGTGAAAATAATCCAGGAAACGAAGCTGTCAGGCCTGAGTCAGCGGGGATTTCTTCCTATTTAGATGTTCTGTTCAGTGGGACAGCTTTGTACTGGTAACCTGCTGCTACTCGGTCACATCACAAGATTGTTGCTGTGCTTTGAAGTGGAGTTACTTTTGTGCTAACCAAAGCGGGAGCAGGTGGGCTCATAAATCAGTCAAGGAAGGGCACGGCTCAGCAGTGTTTCTCTTTAATTATACAGCTTCTCCAGTCCAGTAAGTGGACTTCCACTTCTTCACATATTGGCCCCGAGCTCTATACAGCAAATCAGATGGGTTTTTAGGGAGGTTAATTAGAGGCCTCTGATTTCGCATAGAAATGAAGGAGAGGTGATTCTCTTTTCTCAAAAACCGTAGATTTGAGTAGATGACTTGAGACTGCGCTATATGAACAGATTGCCACAGGATAAGCCTCTATCCTCTCTTTCCCGACATAAGCTTGGCAGAGAGAGTGTCTTTTATTATCCTTAACTGAGATACAGTGAGAGGGGTGAAAAATAAGCCTTTGAGCACACTGCTTCTTTGCGGGTTGGAAGTACAGTTGTCAGACTCAAGGCCAGTTATGTGCTGGGGAACAATTGCTTTGAGTTTAATTTAGTTAAATTAGACAACCTGAGACAAAAAGTAGTTAATGAAGCATAAGATAATTTTAAGTAGGAGAAGAAGTGATAGTCACTGCCCCCCAGCAAGAAGAGAGAATTGCTGGCTGCTGTCAGGTAGAAGCAGAGCATAAGGAAATTTTGTTCATCACAAAACCAGTACTTGTGTGCTTTTTGTTGATTTTTGTTGTGTTTTGGGGTATCCGGCAGAATTATGAATTTCTGAAGGTATACTTAAGATCTGTCTAGTCTGAACAACCAGAGCACGCTTCAGAGGGGAAAATTTTTTTGGCAAAAACAGTAGATACTGTTTCATCTTAATATCTGTCTTCTGTATTTATTTTATCTGGGAATATTTTTGCGAAATTTGTACTGTAATGTTTTTCATGTCTGTGAAATCGGCTTGTCTGCATAGTTTATGCCAGTACCTCCAGAAAGCTGTTGCAAGCACAGAATTTCCAGTGTTTATTCACAGAACAGACTAAAAATATCTGTTCTGATGCTTCTCTGAAGCTGAGTTTTAGCTGTGAACTGAGGTCCACTTACCAGATACACATAAAGAGTACTAAGATGAAAATTATCTTCTTCTCATTTTCAGGATTTTACAGTTGTTTTATTGGCTGCTCCAGTCTTGCAATACAAAAGCTTCAGAATTTTAAGTTAATGCAGTTATGTTAAAATCTCTGAATTTCTCTCATCTCTTCACTGATAATATAATTTAAAATGCAAGAATATACCCATCCAAAATGTTTTTGAGTGATGTAAAGTGTTGTTTTGGGGAACATGTCATAAAGCATAACTATGCCAAGTAATAATGAGTTCCCATCTTGGGTCTCTGGTTTTGAGTTACCACTGCAATTATTTTGGATATTAAATTGGATGTCTCCGTGTACTAGGGACAGTGTCTTAGAGAACCAGCTGTACATTTGCAGATGAGGAAAATATACCCACCTTACCTCTTGTTCCCAGCCCAAAGAGGTGAGTGTGTGGTTGGCAGGTTTATTTTTATTTTTGTATAAGCTGTAGGGACTCATTCTTTACCCTGGGAGATTCCTGCTGGAGTCCTTTGTGCTGGCCCCAATGAAGATCAAGTTGCAATTTTAAAGCTTTAATTTGTTGGCTTTGTGGTAGAGTCCCAAGAGTGCTCTGCCTCAGCAGCATGGCACAGCTCCAACTTGAGGGAGCACCTATCTGCAGGCAGGGCAGGAGAGGACAGCTGGTGTCATATCTGTGACAGGTTACTACACGTTAAACCAAGTTATAAACATTGTGAACTCTTCTCAGTTCTTTTCAAAAGACTTCCTGCTATTTTTTTTTTCTCTTACACAAGCTTCTTACCAGCATAACCCAAAGTGAAGCAAGCTGAACTTCATTTTTTTAATGGAATATATGTCCACCTAAATATTGTGCTGGAATGTCTGCTAGCTGCTACAGCGTGAGATCTTGAGGGACATGAAGATGCAATATTAATGGAGTATAGCTGGCGAAGTCTTGGTGCCATGTCAGCCTTGTCTTAAAAGATCAGACATTATCCAGGGCCCTGCTAATGATCAGGCAGAACTCTGAGGAGAGCAGATAGCTGTGGGTGTTCCCTGGCCCAGCCAGCCAGATCTCCCAGTGCTCCCAGTCCACGCCTCCCAGCTGGTTCCTCTTCCCTCGCTCCAACCTGCTCTTCATGCTTCTCCCTTGGATCCTCCCTTAGGTCTCTGCCAAAAAATAAAATTTCAGTGCCAAATGTTTCTCTTCTTGTAGTTCTGTTTTTCTCAAAACTTTAATTAACCATGACAGGTTCTCTCACTCTTTGTAGCAATCTACTGCAGAAACATGCTTTATAATTCCCTTTTAATTTTGTGCATAAGGAAAAGATTACAATGCACTGAGTGGTCTCTGAGGGGCATGCATGAAGCAAGTCATCTTACGAAGGCAGGAACAATTGGCTCCTGGTCCTTTTTGAATAAAAGAATGACTTTGGGTAGGGCAAGCATGTGGGAGTTGAATTATTTCACTCCTATGTGAAACTTGTATAACTGCAAAGCTAAAATTGAATGCTTGCTGGATTATATATAGTTAGTTTTCAGTAGATCCTCTAGAATCTTAATACCTCATTTAAAAGATAATTACAAATCAGTATTTTTTGCTTTTATCAATTTAACGTATATTTCTTTGAATGTTTCTGGGTTTGTTGCTTTCAATTTCAAGCAGTTGTAGAGTATAGAGAATAGATGGTTGATTTTTTTTACTGAGGATATATATTAATCTTTGACAGGGTATTGCACTTTTTATGAACTAGACACTCAACTAGAGAATGGAAACTCAAAGGGAATGTTTTTTTGTATAGTCATATGTTTGGAGTTAATTTTAAATGCTAAGTAAAATAGATTTTAAAACTACCAACGCTTCAATGGATTGAGGGTGCCATCTCGTGGTTGAACTACATTTATAATGGAGAACCAGAAATGCCTATTTGAACATTGAGGGGCATATACTATTTTTATCACTGAAAAATATTAATCATAATGAGATCTTCTGTAATGGAATACTTTTTTTATTAGCTTCTATAAACAAGTTAGGTGCCCGGGCACATATCTATAATCTTCAAAATTTTGTGCTTCAGCTTAAACATGATTGCACGTATGTAATTATTTCTCACTTGCCTGTTTTGTTCTGGAATAATATATACAATGTACCATTTGTCATTGGAGAAGGCCACTGTTTCAGTAGCCATCTCTTCACTGAGCAAATATAAAGATATGCTTTCTTTATGGAAATGCTAGGTTTCACTTTGGTATTACTTTGACAGATTTAAAAGATTAGGTAGTAGATCTTTGTGGCATAGATTTGCCTGAAAAGCAGATTTTCAGGAAAAAGGTGGTTTTTACTGCTTTTTGGTGGTGTTTATTTATTTAACAAAACTATATATTATGTTTTCTTTATACAGATTATTTAAAGAATCTTTTAGAAGAATCTGCGGACTATAGGGATACTCAAGGTAAATGTCTATTTAAAGAAAAAACAGCTTATATACTTGTGATAATGTTTCCAGATTGTAAGTGCATGCAAAATGTTAAACCAGTAAGAGAAATGTTTTCTATTTAGTTCTAAGTTTCTCAGCAGAAATACTAAAAGATTGCAAACTTGTGTTTCAAAAAAGTCTGGAGCTGACAGTCATATCAGCTCACCCTTGAGTTGAAACCAAGAGGTAAGAGTGAAGTTCCCCAGACGGCTTAAACAGCTATTTTTGGCATTGCTATTGACGGAGACAGTCCTTACATCTGTAGAACTTTCATGATAGGCAGCTTGTCTACCCGCTGCTCTCTCCAGCTATAAGTCTTTGTGGCCTCATCCTCTCTCTGGCTTGTGCCAGAACAAGTGTTCATGTGGCAGGAGTGAATAAGATCAAGGAGCTGCCTTGAGTTATATTTAACATGAGGAGTTCTTCAGTTTGAGTTGTCACAAGTTGCACAAACACAGGTGACTTACACAAGTTTACCTGCATGTGGGCAGAAAGGAGATCAAAGGAAATGAGCAGGAATAGTTGGTGAAGAAGAGGACAGGGCCACACATTTCATAGCAGTGTGGGATTAAACCGGTTTAACTCAAGCATATCAATGCAATGCACATTCAGGCTTTTCTTTCTGCAGTGTGTGTCTCAGCAATACAAAAATGCTCTCAGTCAATGTTTCCATTTCATTTGCATGAGACACTGTCACTTATTTCACTCTTTAGTGGCATATGTTCAAGCCCATTACCTGTAGGAGGGTTGTGCCATTGTAGTTGATTGGACTTCAATGAGTGCCTTCAATGCACTGAGCCATTGTCTGCTGATACAATACTGTAAAATATGTGAGTACATATCCTTCTTGGGACATTTAGACATATTCGTTTGAGTACGGTGAAGATAGAAGCCAAAAATATTTTAACCAATGGCTCTCTAAGTTCATCTTGCACTCCTTATGGCTGTGAACAAACTGATGCTGGCGTTGCACATTAAATAGTTGACCTCTTGAAAAGTGAGCAACTTAAATATATATTTTACTTTACATATTCTTGTGGTTTCTCTAGCTTCTCTGGTTTTTGTAGTTGTACTTTCCATAGTGTTTTTCTCTTCCTTCGTACATCAAAGATAAAAGCTGAAGCTTAGTTGTAACAATAAGAGTGTTAATTTGAGATGATTGGTAGTCTGTCTTAGAACCTAGGTAAGATAAGAAAATCTAATCTTTACTCACCAAGTTCTTGTAATGATTAAGCTTAACTTAGTTCTGACTTTCCTTAGTTCTTTAATTCCATTGGTGGGGGGAGGGGAAAGGGAAACTAGGCTTGGTTGTGGTTAGTGTTCTTAGAAAAAAAACAAAATAGCACAATTCTTCTTGATAACCTCCTTTTGAATACATTACTTCAGCTAAGCAGTATAAGTGGAATGCTTTGTCCCTATAGATTATTTCATGTTGTTATTCAGATTCATTTAGTCTTGGCTATGTAGGTGATCCTGAGATCACTTTCCCTTCAATAACCAGAAAATTTTCTAATTTTCTCTAAAATTCTTCCCTGAAGTCAGAGAGTAAAATTTTAAGTTTAACTGATAGATGAAGAGAAGTATAAGAGAAAGAATCAGGTACTCATTTCTGCCCTAATGAATTTAGCTGAATTTCCCTTCATCATATTCCATGCAGATGGGAGCTGGGGAGTGTTTTGCCTGAAGCAGCACAACATTTTTTACATTTCCTACTGAGAGACCACCAGCTCTTTTTCAACAGGCTCAGTTGGTGCTATGACATCTATATCTAAACTTAAATTTTGATCAAATGCTTGATGTCTGCTATGTGTTTTAACTGTTTGACTCCTGTGCTTCCATTGCCTTGGTTCATTAAAATCTTGTACAAAAGATCTCCTTAGATTGACTTAGGACAACCTTTTTGTTTGCGTCTGTTTAGTTTCTTATATGGCTTCATGACCTTCTGAACCTTTCAGTTCGGAAAGCTGTCTCTTTTAACATGCTTTCTTTCCAAATATGACTCAAGAATAAGGAAGTGTGTGAATTCTATATACTAATATAGAATTCAATAATTCACTAATGGTGAATTCAATACTAATACTCTAATTTACCTGGGAAAAAAAACCCCTAAGGCTTTGTTTTTACCTGGTTTGGTATGCTTCTCTGTGGACTTTTAACCAAATGTAGGTCTGTTCTTTGAAGTGCCTGACTGTACTTGAATTACTCAGGAGGTGCCAAATGCTTTAGAGACTATGTTTTATCAGAACAGTTGTCTTCACTTTCAATTAAATAAGTCTCTTTTTTTCTACTTAAGTAAATTACAGGTTTTTGGATAAGATCCTTGGACTGAACACTCACTGTGTTCACATAATATTTGACTGGTATCTTGAGGTGAAGTAAAACCAAAGGCAGAAGAAAGAAATGGCAAATATTTGTATAATTTTTCTAGGTGGTCTCCCATGACTAGCACTGGTGGCAGTTGGGTAAAATGGAAAAAACTTAGTCCCTACATAGTCTCTGTTAAAATGTTGTTAACTTTTCTGCTGTAAGTAGAGTAAGTAATTCATTGTGTGAGAAACTGGAATTGAACTTTCTTGTGGACTGTTTTGATTAGCTGTAAGAAATAATTGACACTGATAGTTGAAGCAATGACTTGCTCGAGCATACTTACTAAACCATGATCAAAAGATTCTGGGATTTATGGGAAGTGCTCCTGAATGCAGTGACTGTACAATCAGGTCCTTAAATCTTGGAATGATGTGGAAATGCAATATTGTACCTGTGCTTTACATAATACCAGTGCTAACTAGTCACTATAACCAAAGCTTCTTTCTTCATCCTTCAGATGCTTTAGCTGTTGTCATAGAAGTTGCAAACCATGCCAATGACATCATGAAGCAGGGTGTAAGTATTTTGACTTATGAAACTGGTTGTTAAAAAAAAAAGTCATGGATGCAAGGGCAAGTACTTATCTTCTGCTTTTTCTTCCCATAGGATAACTTTCAGAAACTCATGCAGATCCAATACAGTTTAAATGGACACCATGAGATCGTACAGCCAGGAAGGGTAGGTCCTCCAGATGGCATTCAGCAGATTGTGGTAAAGTGCAGCACGAATGATATGCAAGCAAAGGACTGGAGCTGGCACATACCAAGAAGAAAAATGGTCCATTGCTTTATTATTCGGTTCTAACAGTCAAATGAATACAGCCTCTCCGTATGTGGGGGGTGTTTTTTAGACATTATTTAGATACCTTGCCAGATCTTGCAGGCAGGTTTTTGTCCTCAAGCTTAACCTTATATTTGTCGTGGTTTCAAGTGCAACATGGAAAACTGTAATGCAGTCATTCATACTCGCTTTTAGAGAAACCTAAGGATAAACAGCTCTTCTCTGAAAGGGAACCTTGAATCCCAAAACTTCTGCAGCACCTCTAGTGTAGTAATCATAATCATAATAGTGATGAAGTCAGCTCATTTGCATGGCTTGTGCCCTTAAAACCTAGGTTTTAATTTTGTTTTAATTTACTAGGTCTTTCTGAAAGAGGGAACACTGATGAAGCTGTCACGGAAGGTCATGCAGCCACGAATGTTTTTTTTGGTGAGATGTTGCGTGTGTCTAATAGAAGTGTAATTTTAAGTCGTTGAAACATTACACTGTAAACATAAGTAACTAATAACTGCAAGTAGTAGAAAAAATGACCAATTGTTGCTGTTCTACTTATTTGGTTCTAATTTAGAGAGATCATCTGTGGCATATGCACTAATTTTAGTAGAAAACCATTTCTCACTAAAATGTACTGTTTTGAACAACATTTATTTAAAATCTAAGAGTTTTTATGAGAAGACATTATCTGTGGTAGTAAGGAAATGAACACAGTTACTCCATCCCACTTAACTATACCAGATCTTGAAACCTAGAACTCTGGCACTGCTATTGCACCCTTCTCTGCCTCCCCTCCCTTCCCCCTTCCTCCACCTTTCTCTTTCCCCCCTCCCTCCCTCCTCCTCCTCTCGCCCTCCTCCTCTCTCCTTCCCCTTGCGAGAGCTCCCATGTGTCCTGAGCAGAGCACTGGGCTGGAAGTTAAGTGATGGGTTCTCTTCCTGTCTCTGTTACTGCTTTGTTTTGAAACTTCTGTGCTTCTCTGAAGTTTCTGTTTCCACTGGAACCTTTTGTTTATCTCTTCTATTTAGACAGTAAAGCAGCTGTTATCATGTGTAATTTATGGCATTATTGGTCCACAGTCCTGGCTGAAATCTGTCTTGCAGTTACTGTAGTATGAATAAATACTTCCCTAGGCAGTCATGGAATCAGTTATGGTAATTCTCTCAAAAATCTGGTGCTATCTTGAGCTGAACTTCACAAATTACATGTTGCTAATTTGAGTGTCTCTGGCTTGGACTTACTTTGTTTTGTTTTTGGGGACAATGGGTTTGTTTGGTTTGGGGGGGTTTGGTTTTATTTGTTTGTTTTAGATATAAATGGTACAGGCTAGTGTTTATACCTTTAGACACTTGAGCAGTGATTTTTCCATTGATCATGTTGTGAAGATTTAGTAAGGCTCTTGAAACATTTGTTTATTTTGCAAGGAACATCATAGCAAAAACTTATGAGACACTTCAGGTTTTGGTGTCTGTTTCTGTGCGGTAAATGAAGTTTGGATCCACGGGTTGAACAGCACGGAAAATAAAAAAAGTCTTAGTAACTGTTCAGTAAGTGTACAGAATGAATCCGAGTCTGGTAGAACAGGAAATAAACAGTAGATGCACTTTAACTCATAAAATTCACATGGTACATATAATTAAGTTTGTCCTTTTAATCATAAGTTGCTAATCTCCATTCTATCTCCAAGTTTCTGGATTGTTTTTGTTTGTTTGAATGGTTAATTCTAATATCCTTTTAAAGTAGTTTGCTATATTATATAGCTGTGTACATGAGAAACATTTTTGTCCATTTTGACAGCCTGTTCTTTGACATCTATGCACTGTTTACTCATGCCAAATGTGTATTTACACAAGGAGGATATAAATAGATACCTATTGTTATCTAATTCATACGTGAAAATGTTTCTTGGATTCTTAGTGGAATAATAGGAAGTAGAGGATGCCCTTCTGGACAGTTGATCTCAGTGCTGTAGGAGTTCTGTACTTCCAGTAAAATGCATCTGAATTACCTGTCTTTTAACAATCTTTAGTCATTAAAAAGCATTGCTTCTGTATTACAGTTCAATGATGCCCTGTTGTATACTACTCCAGTCCAGTCAGGGATGTATAAACTCAACAACATGTTGTCCTTGGCTGGAATGAAGGTGAGTCACTTGTTAAAATGAGTCTTTCTCCAAATCTACCTAAACTCAGGCCTTCAAATTTCCAAAACTCAACTATTTTACTGGTAGCAAGAGATTTTAAATCTGCTTACGTTCCAGAGCAATCCTACAGGCTTAACATTGCTTGTATAATATGGCCTGTGGGATTGCTGTCTAGGTTTCCCTAAAAAACCCTGTTGCCGTGGGATCATGTCAGCTGCATTTCACCCAGTGTTGTCCTACTCTGAAATAGTTTGTCTCCTTATTTTTTGTATTGTACTTTGTTTAGACTGCCTCGATTTTGCCTTTTAACTGCTTTTTATTGTCCACACCCAGAGATTAGACATCTTTGCATGATAAACTCCTGGTGGATCAAATCTCTGGTTTATAAAGATTTGCTAACTGTGAGGAAAGATAAGGCTTTTGTTTCTGAGCCCTTGTGAAAAGCATCAAAGTGAAGCCCTGAGCCCCTCTGGGTGTAGCGATAAGGGACATGCACACAATCTCTGACATGACAGTTAGTGGGAACAACAAACCATTGCCTTGGGAATCATTGTCTTTGGTCCTGTCAGAAGAAAATCACCAAGTCCAGCTGCAGTGCAGATTTGGTGCCCAGGTCCAAGCTTTCGCAGGCAGAGCTGCAAAATCTCTTTTGCTAGCAGATGTCTTGTAGCGACTCAGAACCACTCTTGACTTTTAAACCTCCTTATGTTTGAAACTTGGTAGCTCAGAAAGATCAACAGGGTGGTGCAGGCCTTGCCCGCTCTGGGGTACACCAGTCCGGCAGCAGCAGTGCCTTTTTTTTTTCCCAATTGCAGGAGGTGCTTATTGGGCAACATGCCCTGGGCATGTTGAAGCACAGTGAAGGTGTCTGACAGCTTCATTCCCCTGTATGTCTCCAGTGTTTGTATGGAACTACAGTGAAATAAAAGAATGGTCTGCATATAATCTTGGTGTAGCAGGGCCCTCTGGACTGGTGTATGATCTCCTCTTTTGAGTATTTGCTCTCCAATGTACCCCTTCTGCAATAAAAATGTAAGAGATTTTAAAGGAAGTAAAACTAAAGCAGCAACAGAAGTACCATTTCAGTTTGAATGTGAAGTTTTCTCTTTTGGCTGAAGGTTAAAAAGCCAACCCAGGAAGCCTATCAGAATGAACTGAACATTGAAAGTGTGGAGAGATCCTTCATTCTTTCAGCGAGGTAAGTCTTCCAAATGATTTTAAAACTGTGTGGTTTCAAATGGGCCACACAAGCTTTTTATAGCTTGTTTTGCACTTAATGTAATGAAAAGTTACCCTTGGCTGGAGTGATTACAGAATAGAGGGAATCAGTTAATCAGAGCGAATAAACCCCTCATTTGGTTCCTCTTTTTCGGCTTACCTACACTTTCAGAAACTTCATGTAAATTTAAATATTATCTTTGCCCTGCCTTTCTTTGACAAAGTTTCAATTCAATTAATTTTGGGCTTTGATTTTCAGTATTTTTTTGTTCTTCCAGAGTTACTGATATGCTCTGTCACTGCATCTACAGGACAGGATATGAAGCTTGACAATAAATTTTGATATTATTATTGGTAACTGATACAAATTGGAAGAAGTCATCCTGATCTTTTAGCTAAAATAACACTACAATTGAAACAGGAAACAGATCTTGTGAACCTGAAATTATGGAAATGGCAGCAGTTACTGTAATGGTGCTTGTCTTTACCAGAAAACCAAATCTCCATGTAGCAGCAAAAGGATACATGGCCACTAAACCAGGGCAGCTCTGGTCACCTTCACCGAGATGCCTTCAGCAAAGGCCTGGTTTTGTGGATTGTTGTTTTTGCTCTGCTTGAGTTGAAGTTTTATATGTTCTGACATTTGTGACAGTGCTGATACCAATAAAGAAAGACATGTTTTCTCTTTTGTTTAGCAAAGCTGAGCAAGGGCAGACTGCTGCTTTTTGTGTGACCTTGTAAATACCAACATGAGAATGTCTGCATAAAGATAGCAGTATCTGTAGCTGAGGGGTAGACCAAGGTTAACATTGTCAAAATAGCCAAAGGAAGTAGCTCAATTGCCTGAGTAATTTATAACAACACACTTGAAATGAGAATTTTTTATTTCTTCGACAAACTCAAATGTTTCTTATAGCTCTTCTGCATACTTGGAAAAAAAACGATGCATTTCACAGTTTAGGGGATGATTCTGCTGCAGTATAATATGAGCAGGTCTGCGCTGCTTGGATACCTTGGTCACTGATGTCATGGAGATACATGAAGACATTTACGAGATGGCAGTAGACAATATGGATTTATCTCTGCCTGACTTGAATCAACATTTCACTTTTAATTCAGTTGTTTTAAAAAATTGTCAAAAAAACTTGGAACTTCTGAAAATATCATCTTGAAATACAAGCTACCTATTTTCCACAAAACAGGATAGACTTGTCTTTTTGAGGAACTGATTAAGTGGTAGATTAAAAGCAACTCCTGTGAAATATGTCCTGGTTCATAGGGGAAAACCCCTATATAGAACATTTTAATCAAATTCGGTGTAGTTTGTGACGTGCTTTTGTCTTGACCTTGAAATTGCTGGAATTAACCTCATGTTACCAACTAAGGCTGCTCTGATTTGCTTTTTCTTTTTTAGTGATGCTGTATCTTTGGAGAGCATTTAGCTCTATTATTTTTATACTTGCTGGAAGCTATGGGTGTGCAAGAGCCCTAAGTAACACAACAGTGACAGAGGGAGGTTGCATTTGCATGGCATGAAGGAAGTGCTGGGGGCCCCAGGTGTAAATGGCAGTTTTCAGATTGTTTTCTGTCTGTAACCAGAACTGGGCCTGTTGTGGTGTAGGAGGGAAACAGTTGAAAAAACTACCAGCAACAGGTGCTTGCATATATTTTTTCCCAATTAATTATGTTGTTCCTATTGATAAATATCCTGAAAATGAAAAGAATCTGTATCTTGTCAATACGGGCTACATCTTCCTTTGAATGATGCTTCATTCTAACAGCTTCTTGGCTCCTATGTGGTAAAAATCTCAATTGCAAAACCAGTATTTGTAGTATCAAATTAGTATTAAAGACACTGGAGACAATTTTCACTTCTGTGTCTTTTTCAAATAATAAGTATTATGTGGCATGTACACCAAAGAAAAGATTCTGAAAAATGATCCTAGGAGATGAGGCAAAGAAGGGAATAATTAAGCCAGTGAAAAATTGCTATTAATAAAAAGTAGGCCAGTTAATAACAGAGGTATAGATTGGTGCCTAGACAAGTCTTTGTCACTTCGGGTTTAGTTTTACTGACTGCATTAGTGTTCTGCTTTATCTAGTCTGGGTTGAGGTTTCAGTTTTCCTGGGATATCTGTAGGAATGTGAATTGTTTTTCATGGTACAGGGCAGTATTGTACTAGAAATCTTATCATCAGAGAAATAAGTTAGCACATCTGCACGATACAGCACTGCGCAGAAGTAGTGTTTTGGTCCTGAAAACAACAGTCATGCCAACCTGACATGGTCTGAAGCCAGCTGGCCCCGTCCCACTCAATAAGGCAGGCAAAGAGCCACCCCAGGCAGACACAGCTGCATAGCCTTCACTAAGGATAGCTCAGGCAAGGCTAGCTCACCTGGGAGAGGTGCCCTAAGGCTCTGATCCTGGAAACAAGAGGTATATACTTCTGGGAGCCCTCCTGGGGCCACTGAGCAGCTGTGATGCGTGCCCCTAGCACACACATTTGCCAGTAGTAACCATTGCTGGGGCTCTCTGCGGTCCATTTAAAGCTTTCTACTGTTATGTTAAATATCAAATAAATAATAATGTTTGAAAACCCTGCGATTTTAGTAAGCAAATCACTTTTGGAAGTGATACTGGAGCTGCAGCAGGGGAAGCAGCAGGGCTGGGCAGCTATGGGAGGAGGACTGGGAGTGACAGCGGAAGAAACTGCTTATTTTGCCGCAGCAAACCATTACATCAATTCAGTTGCCAGTGGCGCCACCTTTGCTCTTAAGTTCTGAAGGATTGTACACAATCGTAAAGGCTAGCACTAGCAAACCTACCAAGCACAAGCTTCCTAGTGAAATATTAGAGTGTTAGCTGCTCCATAAATAGCAATCTCCACATGATGGGGGGGATGCTTAATCTCCAAAACCTATGCCAACTTTAAATTTAATTATTTAATACAGTTACAGCACTTCAACTAAATGTAACCAGATTTTGAAAAAAGCCAAAGGAGTTGATTAGAGTTATGAATATTACGTAGTTAATGCAGACCAGTTGTTCTTTCCGGATGAGGAAGCAAAAGTAAATAAACTGAACAAAATGTTCCACTCAGACTGTGAGATATTGGGACTGACAATAATACATTGCTTTGCCCTTGCCTGTATCTTATTTCCTCTCCTTTTGTTCTGATTTTGTTGTTGCATGTGCTAGATATTTTTTTTTTCTGCTCATGCCTCACAGGCTTCCCATGTGTTTACCTTACTAGATTTGTCCTCTCTGATTCTCTATAGTACTCGGTTTCATCCAGTTCAAAACCTCAGTTCAAAGTATTTTCCTTGAAGGCTCAAAGATGATGAAAGCTTCCAAATTCACCTACAAAACCATTAAACAATAATGGTTTAATTAATTGGTGCTAGACATGTTATTAGTGTAAGTCATTGCTTTCCTCTTCCCTGGCTTTCCTTCCTATATCTTTCTATTCAGTTACTTGGATTAAACAGATTAATTTATGGATACCAGTCAAGAAGTTGGGAATAGAAAAAATATTGGCTATGGATACTTGCTCAAATTTTAGAAGCCCTTTTTAAAGCTGGCATGGCATCTTAAATAAGCAGTCTAGCTGTTCCGCTGCCACAAAACTGCTTCATCTTTCTCAGAGCCTTTTCCGTGCTGCTGGCACAAGTAGTTGTTCAGCTGTGTGATGAACTTAGTTGGTAAATTGATCCACAGGAAGGGCAGGTTGATGGTTTGTTTTAATATAGATTTGTTTCCCAATCTAGCCCACTGCATAACTATGTGTGTTCTGGCACAAGGGTGAAAATAAGACACAGTGGCTGAGAGAAAGGCTGCCCTTTGCAGCAGGAACAGCATGGATTTATGAAAACAGTGGTGTGCCCATGGCCAGAGGAGATGCTTTGGCAGTGCGCGTAATCCAGTATACCTGCAGCCTCCTGCTGTACTGGGCACTCCTTATTCTCTCTGCTCCTCGTGCCATGCCACTTTAGCCTAATGTTTTCCTTGCTCTTGATTAGTGATCACCAGCTGTAGGATAAAGAGATAGAGTAAGCTCATCTGTTTATCTATTTAAGTTAGCTCATCCAGTGGAAAATTTTGGGAAAGAATTATGTAAAAGTAGCGTGACCTGGTAGGAGCAGTCAGGAGCACAAGGCAGGAGAAGAGTCAGTGTGTTTTTTTTCTGACAGAAGCTTAGGGTTTCACAGGGTTGGGTGTAACAAACTGCACTCTGAGACAGAAGGAAGCAGGGAGAAAAAAGTCTTGTTGAAATTTCAGGTTGCCTTCAAGAGGGAAGGCCAAATCTTTGTTTTTACCCCAGTATCATTCAGGCTATTCAAGGGTCCAGGGAGAAGGGGGAAGCAATGACAGACAAGCTTAAAACAACCACAGGGTATTTTGGAAGGAGGAAAGGGAGGGAGGGAGGGAATCCACATTATAACAACGGACACAGAAATCTTTTCTAGTATTAATCAACACAAATAACTAACATCATGCAGACAGTTAAAAAATTATGCCAGTTTTAGTAGGAATTGGGAATGGTCTATAAAATGAAACTGCAAGAGAGTTACGTCAATGTGTAATAAAGCTAATGAAATTCTAATCAACACTTGCTGAGTTTTAAATGTTAATAAACTGGTTTTGTGGGTTTTTTACCCCAACAGTTCTGCTACAGAAAGAGATGAGTGGTTAGAAGCTATCTCCAAGTCAATTGAAGAATATACAAAAAAGAGAATCACATTTAATCCAAGCAAGAGTCTTGAAGAGGTATATCACAAATTTGTTTTGGTTTGTTCCCTTTTTGGATATAATGTTTATTATAGGTGTTTAGAGAAACAAGAGGCGTTCCATGATGAATAATAAAACAGGATGGTAAATAAGTGAACAGATGATAGAACAAAATACTATTTCATAATGTTATTTACCTCATAAATTTAAAATTATTTTCTTCCAAAGAACCCAAACTAGCTTTTGCATTTCTCTTTGTAATCTTGTGAACAGAAAGATGAAATTAAAAGATTTTAAAATAAAGCAGCTATTTATACAAGTAGGCTGGTAAAGCTTGAAAGTCACAGAGCTGTTGTGAACTAATTAAATGCAGCTCTGTTGTGAGGCTTGCATTATAATGGTCTCTGATGAAATAGTAGATAAGATTTAAGACCATAACAATTTATCAGAGAAGGCTTTGTAACGTCATTAGCATTTTCCTATAATCTCTGATAAATATTAATCTTATTTCTCATCACTGAATGTAAAGGTATTCTATTTATGTTCTCTCAGGCAGATCCAGAAAAACAGGAAGAAGATAGTCCACTGGGATCCAAGGCTCCAATATGGATCCCTGATACCAGAGCCACTATGTGTATGATCTGTACAAGTGAATTCACATTGACATGGAGAAGGCATCACTGCAGGGCATGCGGAAAGGTTGGGTGATTTTGTGATTGCCTTTTCTGTTAGTCCTTCAGGTTCCTTGTGTGACAAACACATCGCACAACCACTTTTTTGAGCGAACGTGGTCCTATCTCACAATTATGTGCATTAGAAACAACAGGTTGTGGTTGGTGGTTTGGGGTTTTTTTAAGGCAGGTCTTGAACTCAACCAGTGTTCAACCTTCAACCTGTTACGTGTTTTTTTTTTGCATTCTAGGGTGGTATTTATGGTTGCTTTTGCAATTACATAATAGAAATGAATGCCAGCTGAAATAAGGAAATATCTTCTTCATTAATTTTCATAAGATAAATCATGATTTTTGTTTTTAAGTTAGTACCAAGCTTGTTTTATATATAACACTTATGAAAGAGACATCTAATAAACCTTTATTTTTCTTGTTTTAATCAACCGAGAATACAGAATTAGAATTCAATGCAGTTGAGAAATCATCAAGAGAACAATGACTTTTTAATTATTTCTTTTAAAAATTTTTATTTAAAACAGTCAGTAACACAGTAGGCTTATTCTGTTATATCATGAATTGTTAACATTGGCTTATTGAGTTGTATAATTCAGTGATTTTTTTTAAAAATATTTTATCACTTAAGAGGAGGAAAGAGCAGCATGTTGAACATAAAAACACAGGAAAAATCCAAGATCTTAAACCATTTTTACTGTAAAGTAGTGCCTATTTCAGGTTGTGTTATGGGCTTAACAGTGCTGAAGTGAATGTCTTTTGAGTATTTGCTTATTTACAGGTGCACACCATGTACAATAATGGTTTTGTTTCCAGATTGTCTGTCAAGCTTGTTCATCAAATAAACATGGCTTAGACTATATGAAAAACCAGCCGGCAAGAGTATGTGATCATTGCTTCAGGGAACTACAAAAACAAGGTAAAGAAAATCTTCACAAACTATCTTATTTTTGTGGTCCTTATTAACATGGTATGCGTATGTCTCATCTTTACTGCTAGGTTGAAGTGTCTAATTCTGCTTGTGCCTGACAAGTGATAGGCATCTGAGATTCTGAGATGCCAAACAAGCTAGGAAATTAATTTGCAATGCATTGGCTCTTCCTTCCAGAAACATGTATGCATTTACCTTACAGTAATGACTTGTAGCTTCTGCTGCTTTCCTTTTGAGATAACTAGTGTTACATTGCTTTTCATTAATCACAGGGTGCAAGCGTACATTAAAGTCCTTGCAGCTTATCATGACCTTCCAGTGGGTTCATGTGTACTTTTTCTCTCTATAACTTGTGTGCCTGTAAACTTCATTTTTGACAGCTAAGCTGCTGAGATAGCTAAGCTCTGGGGCTCTGTCATAACATAGGCTTTCATCTTATTGAAGCTGAGTCTCTTCAACCTCAAGCCTCAGCTCATCTGGAATTCAAGAATTTGGCATATCTCTCAGTTATGAAGGCAAATTCATAACCATTGCCTACTGAACACTGGCAACATGGATTTCAATATAAAGTACCACAGCTAGAGCAGTTTTCATTGAAATGCTTTCAGAGTGTGGTGCCTTATGGAAATCAAGTGTTCAGTAGCCTGGTGGTAATAACATTTGCTTTGAGAAAACGTCCAGAATCAGTGTCCTCACTCATCCTGAGAGAACTCAAATATGTCTCTTTGAAGGAGCTTCATATCATTAGGCAGAAACAAATATAAAATCAATGGAGACACATCCCAGTGAGGTGGAAATCCAGTTCCATCTCACAAGAGTTGCTCTGAATTATGTCCTAATACTTAAGTATAAAATACACAAATGAGATGTAAGCAGAGACTGAAAGAGTTTGCTGCCCTTCCCTCTGACAGAGACTCCAGTTCGACACAAGTTCTCTGGGGTATTAGGAAATCTGTGACCCCAGTGAAATAATAAACCTATGGATCCCATGGGGATGCAGAAAGCAGCATCGATAACCCTTGAAGTGGCTGTGGGAGCCTGTGGCGATCGGGAAGGCAGTTGTCTGGACCACCTGCAGGTGTCTGTGCTGGGCACCAGAGGCTGCTGTGCTGCCGGCAATGGCAGGTGCCTTTAGCTGGGAAAAGGGCTGCGGAGCAGGTTCGGTACAGCTGGCAAATCCCATGGCTCTCCTGCTCTGCTCATTTTTTCAGAGCCTCACCAAGTTCAGGGACAACTCTAAAAGTAGATTTAGTAAAAGTACTCGTTTCAGGTTGAGCTGTAAAGAAGTGGTGGGTGTTGATAGAAAAAGGGGTTTTAAAGAAGTGAAGTGTTGCAGAAGTCTTTTAAGAGAGATTAAAGAGCTGCATGTGGTAGTGCAGAATGACAGCACATGCTCTGGAAATGGAAATGTCCAGAAGTGTGTGTATGACAGTGTGATGCTAGAAGAGGAGCCCTACAGCATCCATACTGAAAAAAGCTGAGAAGTTAACAGATGTGGAGAACTGAAGAGCAGAGCTGGGGAACAGAGATAAAATACAGTCTGAACTGCAGAGGACAGCTGTAAAAATTTGGTGTGATTTTTAAGACTTAATTTTCACCCTGTTTATGAGCAAAGGTTGTTCAACATCAAGAAAACAAAAAAGACCAATCTGTTTAGTTGTGAAGTTTTTTTTTAGTTTGATTGTGATTTGGGGGATTCTAGCTCATGGTGTTGATAACACAGAAGCATTAATTCTGTGCTGAATTTAATGTAATTAGGTGTTACTATTGAAACACTGTAATCTGAATAAAAATGCCAGCTGTCTTTAAGAAGAAAAGCCCAAGAATCAATAGCCTGTGTTTCATCTGTGACATGACAGCAATATATTCATCCTGTGCATTTTAGATAACCAGTGCACTCCTAAGAGCGGATCCCCAGTCAACCATAAATCTCCATCAAGTGCCTTGTCTACAGTATTACATAGTATTCCCTCTGGAAGAAAGCAGAAAAAAATTCCTGCAGCCCTCAAAGAAGTAAGTGCATTGTTGGTCAAAAGTGATGCCTTGGTATTATATCATCAATATTAACAATGAAAAAAACAATTCCATGTTTTAGCCATCTTCTCTAGAAGCAAAAGTCAAAATGTATCTGTACCTGTGGTTTGGGCCTTAGTTTTAAATAGGCAGGGACATGAACTATGAAGCAGTGTGTAAACCGCATGAACACCTGTGAGATTGTCATTCACATAGATAGTCAAAACTGTAATTTCTTTCTTGCTTCCATGTGTTTTCATGGATTGTGATTTGCCTCTGCACCAACAGTCAGTGAGAAGTCTCCTACACCAACTCAGATCTTGGCTTATGACTAGGAAAGGTAGATCTAAATACTACCTCCCTATATACACTAGAGGTCTTGGGAATGGTAGGAAGTGATTTTTCTCAGCAAGTCTGCAGATGACACCAAGCTGTGTGGTGCAGTTGACGTGCTGGATGGGGGAGGGATGCCATCCAGAGGGACTTGGACAGGCCTGAGAGGTGGGCCTGCGTGAACCTCATGAAGTTCAACAAGGTCAAGCACAAAGTCCTGCACATGAGCCAGGGAAATCCCAAGCACAAATACAGGCTGAGTGGCAAATGGATTAAGGCTTGCCATGGGGAGAGAGACCTGGGGGTGTTTGTGAATGAAAAGCTCAACATAACTTGGCAATGTGCACTTGCAGCCCAGAAAGCCAGTTGTGTCCTGGGCTGCATCAAAAGCGGTGTGGCCAGCAAGTCAAGGGAGGGAATTCTTCCCCTCTTCTCTGCTCTGGTAAGACCCCACTTGGAGTGCAGCATCCAGCTCTGGGGTCCCCAACATAATAAGGGCAATGTAAGTCCAGAGGAGGGCCACTAAGGTGATCAGGGGGCTGGAGCACCTCTCCTAACAGGACAGCATGTTGGAGCTGTTCAGCCTGGAGAGATCTCTGGGAAGATCTTGGAGCAGCCTTCCAGTAACTGAAGGGGGGCTTATGAGAAGGCTGGAGAGGGACTTTTTACAAGTGATAGGACAAGGGGAACCCTCCTTAAGCTGAAGGAGGGTAGGCTTAGATTAGGTATTATGAAGAAATTCTTTACTGTGAGAGTGGTGAGAAACTGGAACAGGTTACCCAGAGAGGTTGTGGACTCTCCCTTCCTGGAAGTGTTTGAGAATAGGCTGGATAAGGCTTCGAGCAACCTGGCTTAGTGGAAGGTGTCCCTGCTCATGGCAGGGGGATGGAACTAGATGATCTTTAAGGTCCTTTCCAACACAAACCACTCTGTGATTCTGTGATTCTTCTGATGTAGGAATGCGTGTTCTCCAGCTGTACATGGTCCTCAGTGTTTCAGCCCTCTCTTGTCCTGTTGCATCCAGTTTAAGTTCCAAACCTTAGTGGCAGTGGAAACCTCTCTTCTAGACCAGATAGATGGTAGCAGACAAAATAATTGTTCTTTCAGCCATGTAAGTTAATTAGCAACATTAACCTGAGATCAGGTAAGAATTTGAGTCTTTGACAGGCAGGGCTCTGGAAATCTGCTTGAAAAAAAACCCTGTACTGTGAAAACTTGTACTCTTAGGGTTTGTTGATACATTTTGTTTTTCCTCTTCAGGTTTCAGCAAATACAGAAGACTCTACAATGAGTGGCTACCTGCACAGATCTAAGGGCAGTAAGAAACCATGGAAACACCTATGGTTTGTTATAAAAAATAAGGTGCTATACACATATGCTGCTAGTGAGGTAAGAGACTACATATTAGAAATAAAATATCCAATTATAATACTGTTTTTGTAACGAAGTTGTTTACTTTTATGATCTAGAAACAAGCTATTAAAGTAGACCACCTTACAGTATTTGATCTGATTGTGAATGCAGTATTTTGAAAAGGCCCAGTGAGCTTGATACCATAATATATTGATATAGCTATGCTGTTTCTGATTCCAGACCTAGTTTGAGTACCTCTGCACTGCAAATCATTGCTCAGTTGTAGGTATGTTCTAAGCCAGCTAAATACATGGTGGGTCTGTTTGGATGCATCACAGTGTGCTAGTGGCAAAGCCAACATTATAAAAGCATCTTGAAGTATGTTGTTCTGCAGTCCCATAAGGTCTTTTGAATGCTTGGAAAATGAGCAAACTAAACCTCTTTCCTTCTCCTCAAACTTGTTTTCAGCCTGGAGTTGTTATTTGATACACAGTGATGCAGCAGAAAAAAAAAAGAAATGCATCTTATCTAATGACATTTGCCTTTTTAGTTAGGATGTGTAGTCCTATTGCAGTGTGGAATAATCTCTATTCAATATCAATATGTGTGTGTGTGTGTATATATATATAAGCTCTGCACATCCCAGCATGTGCTGAGGATGTAGTCTTATTGCATCTTTGAATGTTTTGTAACATATATGGAAGTATTGCAGCACCAGAAGATACTGGGCTAATTTTGTATTATATGTTATAGTTTGCTACTAGCTTTCAAGAGCAAAACATCCAAAGCATCTGTTTAAATGTATTGCTATTCCTCACTTTCTTTCAAAATGTAAGGCCCAACCTATCCTGGCCATGTAAAGAGTTACCCTTCTTCGTCCTCGCACCAAATCCACTCAAGTTATTTCCTGGTTTGTGCTCAGATTTGTTCCTAGGTTGTTCCTGCCAACCTTTATTTTTAGAACTTCTGAATTATGTCCAAAACCTGTGATGTTATTTCCACTACAATATTAGCAATATTAAAAAACCCCACAAAGTAGTTCTAGAAATAGCTTAAATAATTATGTAGGAAGAAGTTGCTTTTACATCAATTAGAAAAATATTTGAGAGCATTGTGTCTTTTCTGTTAGTTGCAAAGGAGACTTTGGCAGAGGTAAAGAAAGATATATTAGTCTGTGACAGTCACCTTAAATTTTCTTTGGTTTGGCTTCCTCTGAGATAATCAGCCTTATAGAGTAGCTTCAGTTTGCATCTCATAATCACAAAATTATTTCTTAATTTCCTATTTTCTTTAAACTGAGGAATATCTGTCCTTATTTTTCATCTTGATGAGCCATTGCAGGAGAGATTGGTTGTAGAGTCTTAAGGGAAAGTCTAGTGTTGCGTTAGCCAGGAAACCTCACTTAAGCTACTTACATTAGTTCCAAGTGATATAAAGGTCAGTGGTAAAAAAAAATACCTATTAGTGGTACAAAGACCTGAGATAGCAAAACAGATTGCTCAGCCTTACTTGATTATCCAATATAAAGAAATTATGTTTTCACAGGACACTCTGGTTTCATGGTAGAGGCAATTACCAAAGTTGTCACCTGATTTGTCAGTGTTTATATACATTCTTTGGTTTTTTAGCTTTTTTTGGTTTTTTCTTCTATCCATAAGCATTGCAGAACCTTGCTTAGTTACAAAACACTGTTTTGGAATTTCCACAGGATGAAAATAGTTAAATTTTTTCCCTTCCAAAAATGCTGTGTATTGTATTCATTAACTAAAAGGCAAGAGTATTTAAAAAAAAATTGAAAAGTAAGTACTTGAGATAAATGAGGAAGGGGAGAAGTTTCATTTTTAGACAGGTTTTGAAACTAAATAAAGAAAAAGCAAAAACGTACAGCTTCTTTTGCTACTCCTTCTTAACCAACCATTTGTGAACACTCAGCAACTATTTTTCCCCTATCCTTTTAAAAGGAAAGCGAAATAAGCTTAGCCATTCAAAGTCTTTGGAACTTGACTGCAGCGCTTGAGAACATAGGTTGCACCCATAGTTCCTCCTTTTAGCATACTCAGTGCAGTTAACGGCATCCCACTTCACTTCTAAGGTTGTTGGAGAGAGCCCTGGGGTTGATGGACCTTTGCTCTGCTGCCAGGTGGTAGCTGATCTTTTGATACAAGAAGTCCTTACCAGCAGAATGATGAGACTACACAGTGAAAGACAAGGTAGATGTTATCAGGGAAATGAAAAGAAGATCAGCAGTGTTGAAGTCTACGAGGTTTTGTTATTTCCTCTCTCCTGATTCATGCATGAGGAAGATAAAAAGCGGCATTTTGCACATGTCTGTTTATAACAACTTTTTTGTTTTATAGTCAGTTGCAATGGTATTAATGGATAAAGTCTAAATGCATGCCTTAGTATGTCTTACAAACTCTAATTTTGTCTTATTTCCTTTTTTGCCCTTGTTAAACAGGATGTGGCAGCATTAGAGAGCCAGCCTTTACTCGGATTCACAGTCAGTGAAGTAAAAGACGAAAACTCAGAGTCTAGAGTGTTCCATTTACTGCACAAAAACACTTTATTTTACATATTCAAAGCAGATGATCCCCATTCAGCTCAAAAGTAAGAAACTATTTGAATTCATTTCTGTTACATATTTCTAGAAAATTCAGAAGTGGTGAGTGTTCATAATCACACATTAAACATATGTACAGAAGATCCATATTATATTGTATGTAAATGGAAGTTTTAAATTACTTAAAAGGTTCTGGTTTCATTAGGACTTCTGAAATGCTTCTGAAATGAAAGAAGCAGACTCTCTTCTGGAAAAGACTGAATGTAGGAGACTGGGAAAGTCAAAGATAAAATAAGAAATCTTTCTTTTTCCTAGCCTGTTCCAGAAAACATGTTTTAAGAATGTTCCTTTTTTAGTTTCACATGTCAATGTTAGTTATTTTTAATGAATATATGGCAGTGAAAAATAAAGCAAACACTAAAAAGTACAGGACCAAAGTTTGAACTGTGTGTGCAGATGCGAATGAGCACCTAGGCATGCTTAATACGTTCAGACTAAAAGCTTGAATTCAAAGAACATTTACACAAGCTGTTTCATTTCAAGACCTGCTGATAATGTCTGAGTTTGGAGTCATATTTATCAACTTATACATTGTGTGTGTTCTATATAAAATAACCTAGAAGCCTGGTCATTAATCAGTAGAAAACATTTGTTACATGAATCTTACAGTAACCTAGAAATGAGCATAAACAGAATACATACGAGCTATCTTTCCTATATGCCTGTCTTATCTGACTGGTTTCACTGCTGTTTTGCCAAATGAATTTCATATTAATAAATACATTTGATGGACTATAATAATGTCTAGTCCATTATTAATACTTAAGCATTCGAATGGCTCCAGGTTTCTGCAAATAGAGACGTTCTAAAAAACAAGGTGCCTAGGACAACTGAAAATTTTGAACAGCTGAGAATGTGCTTAATGACACTTCTCTACATAAAAAGATCTGGAAGTCTTCATTTGATTTTGGGGAGTATTTTGTGAAGATGCACACAAATGTTTCCTTGTTCATTGAGACACTGTTCTCTTGTTTCCCATGTCCTCATTTGTACTATATAAAACAAACTAAAAAACCCCAAGGCATTCAATAGCTTTGTTTTTCTATTCAGATAAGGGCTTTTGTCATCAGTAGGAAAACTTGAAATTGAACATAGTGTATTTTACTGAGGCTAGGAATAACATTAAGTACCTTGAATTTTGAGCTTTCTCCAAGTATTTAATATCCTTAGGAGATTTATGCTGAACCTCTGGAATAAATGCAGCTTTGACAGCATTAAAAGGAAAAACAAAGAATGTGCCATTGGTCTGTTTGCATCAGTGGACACTATTTTTTCCTGACAGGGCCAAAGAAATATCTGATGCATTTGCATGAGTGCAGTAATAAATTCTAACAGATGCTTATTTTTCAGTGAGGTTTTAAAAGTCAGTGCTTCAGCTGTTTTGGGATTTTTTTTGTAATTGTATTCTACTTTTAATTGTTTTCAATGTATGGATGGCAGTGGAAAATACAGTGATCCCTAAAAAGTGAGGGGTAGATGCTTGAGTTGTGCGTGCAGACAGGCATGAGCACTTATACATGCTTAATATGTTCATACCAAAAGCTCAAATTCAAAGAACATGCACAGAGTTACAAATTTAAATGCTCAGAGTAAGGAAGAGCCAACATCTGTGACTAATGTTTAGATACCCTGTGAATACTAAGACAGGTTTGAGTTTTCATGATAAAGATAATTACGGTCTTTGTGTCATTCATTTCTTGCGAGATTTTCACTCAGGAAAAAAAATCATCATTATGTCGGCCCCTTAACTTCACATACACACAGTTCAGCCCTCACTCAGAAGACAGAGTTATTCCATTTTTTACTGTATTTGTCTGTGTAGCATCAGGGTGCTTCAGGACCTGAATCTTTTCACCCTTGGGAAGCTGAGGATGTTTATCACCCTCCTAATCAAGTAGGAACAGAAACCACCGCTATAGGGAGTAAAAGTAGCTGAATATTAACTTTGAATTTCCAGTTTGAGACACCTTGGATCAGCTGTGTGGAACTTCTCCCTACCTCCAACCTTTCACCCTGTGACCTCTTCCCTCAGCCCCGGTAGTCATTGGTAATGCCCTTGTACCTGCTGCAAAAGCAGAGGGCATGGCTTATGCAGACAGATACCTCAGTTACAGTAGTGCCCCGATTCATCCCAGGTCATGTGTGCAGTGAAATAAGAGAAGGCAGTATTGGGGTTTTTTAAAGTATGCAGAACTTTGGCACATCCTACTTTTTGAGGATTTTACTTGCCAGCTTCACCTGTTCTTCGTGCATGTAACTTCAGTATGGGAGAGGTACACAAAAAAGTTTCTATCATAGGGCCTTGTACCAATACTTAATATGTCCCCAGCAAGCTTTGTATGTTTGGACTCGTTGGCATTTGGACTCACAGACCAACTGGTAATCAAAGTATGATCTTACTTCTTGTGTGAATCTGTACCTAAGTGACAACAGTGAGATTTATTCTTTTATCAGCAACTTCCTAACAGTGTTTATTTTCTAACAGGTGGATAGAAGCTTTTCAGGAAGGCACTGTATTATAGCAGTGTCAGCATCATGTCTGCAAGTTTAAAGGAAAATATCCAAGGATGGTGGTAAAACAGACCACAGCAACTGTTCAGTGAAACAGAATCCTGCCGTCTCAACGTACTCAAAATTGTATATTTGTCAGGATTAGGAGTTGTTGCATTTTTAGTGTAAAGTAATATTTTTTTAAAGAATTGTATGTATTTCTGTGTTGATACAAAATGTGTTATTTATTAAATTCAAATGTTTACTTTAATGGGCACAATTATTTGTGAGGTCTGCATTGAGGTCCAAAGTGCCCATGTCCTCAGAATGGCAGATTGTTGGTCAACAGATTCATAAACTTTATGCTTTTTAAAAACAAACAAAAAAAAAGGCAAACTACAAACCAGATCTATTGCAATTGTACAGTTCCTCGTGATTTGTGTATAGGTCTTCAGCTGCTGATGTTCACTTAGCAATTTAGCAAGAACAAATCAGTATAGGAATTTCACAGATTTTGGGTCTTTGTTGGCTATGTAAGTTCCTTTATGAGAAGTTGTTTGATATTGCTGCTCCTTTCCTTGAATGGCAGTTGGAATCTTGCATACCAGTTCATTGAAACAGTACAACAAATTCTGTATCACAAAAGCAAAATACAGCTCAATTATTAAAAAACAGAAAAGGGAAAAATATTTTAAAACAGACTTTGCAATTACAGGGATAAGGCACTAGAGCTCTTACAGTACTACAGAAGCGAAAGAGACTAAATGAGTTATCTTCAATAAATTGGAGGATATATTTTATGTTTCCAGCAGTAATTTAAAGCAGAGTAAAAATGCATTTCTGATAATCAAAGACAAAATATCTTATTTGTTTCAAATCTTTGTGTCAAATGAGTTCTGTATACAATATGAAACACTGTATAAACTATTGTTCAAAGAACATTATACAAATATAAGCACCCTCCTCTCCCAAAATTTTAAACTATTGTATATTTAAATATTATTTTTAAACTGGAATTGCCATACCAAGACAACACAGCTTTCTTAGTGCAGAAGGCATTGAAAATGCATACCATTCTTTGAAATACCTTTTGTTTACAATACGATTTGTTTTCTTGGACACTTTAAAACACAGTTAAGTTTTTAGGTGTTTGGGTTTTGGTTTTTTTCTTTAAGAAAATCATCAGTATACCTCATTAGGAAATACTTACTGATGATTCTGGTGCATTTATTCTATTTAACTTTTGAAAGATTTTTAACACTGTAATAGCATAAATGGAACTAGAACTATGAAAACCACATGAAAGGAAGCCCTTTTTATGTCAAATGCGATGCATGTGTAGTCAGTTAATTTTACTGAATGAAACATTTGTCGGTAGTCCTCTGAATCAAGCTGGTTTTGGTAACAGAATTAAGAGCCATTAACTTTCAATTAATAGTTTGAATACATATTAATCGCTATTCTGTGGCCTTGCAAGGGAAAGAGCATAGATGATAAAACAGTTTGTAGTTATGACAGAAAGGCCAAGAATGAAAATGCAAACCAAAATTCTCTTATTCCCTCAAATACCTCAAGGTCAGGTGTAAGATACTAACAGCGCTCTGAAGAAGCTTGATTTCTTAAAGCTTCTGTTAATAGTGGGCTTGAAAGTCAAATGCTTAATATTAACTATACAAATAATTTCATTGGCTTCGAGCATTTCAGTAGAATGCCTTATGAATCAGGGACTTAAAGCTGTAGATCTGACTTTCCTCAGGAACACTAGAGATTTGACCAGATAATGTTGGAAATTAAGTAGGACTGATCAAAGCCTTTATTCTCTTTTATTGTAATACAAATGTGCTAAGTGAATACTTTTCTCATGTTATATATAAAGGGCTTTTACTTAATTTTCAAAACCAGCTGCTCACCAAGCTAAATAAGTTATGAGCATGTCTCTTCAGGATGATTTCTGACATGGTTTTTACTGTAGCCAAAATTAAACCGATACCAATGTAATATAGATGTGATGTGGCTCTTCCTTTTGATAGCATCAAAGGGAAAAGCTTCTTTATATTTTCATAGGGACTGCACACCAATGAAGATGGCAAATCATGAACCAGTAAATGAATCAGAAATTTGGCTAGGAGCCAGCTAATTTAATTTCAGTTTATGGTTTCATATTTTTCCTGCTGCAAAACAGAGCAATAAAAGTCAAAACATACTGAACAAGGTGCCCAAGTTCTGCCTCGTGTGGCATCAAACTACCTCTAGAGGATTTGGTGCAGAGTGAGAAAATAGTTTAAAATGTTCTGTGAAAATCAGAGGACTTCTTCCAGAAGTAGCTGATCAATCAAAAAATCTGTGACAGAAATGGATTGGAATGGAGCCTTAAAAACAGTAGTATACATATTGCAGTCTAATTCTGTGTTAAACAAATTGTCTTTGTAAACATGTTTGAATATTTCTTTTCCTCCTTCTCCAGCATCAGTGCTTTGTGTCATCTGAAGAACTCGCAACACAGGCAAATGCATAACATTTTCAGATGGTTGCTTTTCAAATCTGCCCTATTTCTCAGTTAACATCCCATTTTGATGCATTACCATCAAAAGTAAAGTATTTACTTATTGATTTGACTAAACACTAAAGCACGACCAGAAATTTTTAGACACCTGGCTACCTCCTCTTATAAGAATCTATAGTTCATAATTAATTTAAGATTGGTTAGCAGAGTATGAGACAAACATTAGCATTGAATATTAGTTCTAACATTTTTATTCATGAAAAAATTAAAGGTTCTAGGATCCTGAATTCTCTTTAACTTAAAACTGTATTTTGTGCCCAGAGGACTTAAAAATAAAAGGATAGCTGAGCAGCTATGGAACACATTCTACTAAATATTTTTTGTGCATGGAAACTTGATTATTATGCTATGTATATTACATCATAATGTAAAGAGATGTTTGGAAAGACACATTCAGTGCATTTGTTTGCCATAACTGCTGTCCCCTGCATTTACCATCCAAATAGCCTTTTATTCAGAGCAGTCCTAAATCATACTGTCTAAATGTAAGAATAGAATCTTTATTTTGTAAATGAAAACAGTTTAAAGCTGTAAATATTCCTGTGGTTATTCATCATTTTTGTATAAATAAATTCACATTAGTTGAGTCTGCATCTTTTCTTTTTTCCTTTTTTTTTTTTTAAGATATGTTCAGGTCTTACATATTATGTAATTTGTGTATACAGTGATTTTTTCAAATGGCAGAATTTCTTACCATTATCCTGCATATCAGTCTTGCTTTAAAAATCATACTGTGTTTTGCCCTTATGAACAGGAAACAGCCTGAAAAGGTAGGCTGTGTGGATAGACTAACACTGCTGCTGGATCTGACCACCTGAAACATTAGTTTTAAGTGAATTATCTTGCTTACATCAGCCAAGACGTTGGCTGTGCAACAGTGTGTAGTGACACACTCTCACTACCAAAATTGGTGTCTTTGCTAAAACATTTCCATCATCCTGCCCTCCCGTCTTTCCTTAGCTGTCTCTTGCTGTCTAGTTCTTCACTTTCTGTTCCCTCTTCCCCAGCTCACCAAACTAAAAACCCGTGCCTTTGCAAGTTCACAATGTTCGTTACCTACAAAGCTCTTCCACAAGTGGGTGCAGGCCCGTGCTGGACTGTGGCTTGCAGAGAAAATGGACTATCAGAAAAATTGCCCCTGAGCAGCCCCACCTGTAGGACACTGAGCAGAGGAGTTTTATTTCCTGAAGCCACATCCCAGCCCTGGGGCATGACAGCCCTCCCAAGCTTCAGCAGCCCAGGAATGAGCTAGCCCATGTACTATAAAACAGTGTGATTTACAGGTCTATGAGCACAAACTAGCTGCGGCAACAGCTGACTAGAATATATTAAACCATTAACGCAATATTCTTGAACATTTATCAGTGGAGAGAAGATAGTTCTGGAGCATGTGATACAGGATGAGGGGACTATTCTCTGAGCTTCCTGAAGAGTACACATGCCCAGAGGAAAGAAAGCATCCTAAGAAACTATCATTCTAAAGAATTAAGGGAGTTAAATCTATATGAAGGTCAAATGAAGGGTGTTACATTAATAAATCCTTTCGCAAAATCCAGTTCTGCTGTATCAGTAAAAGTATGCCTGAATCGCAGTTTCTGTTGGCATCAGGTCCTGCACTTGGGTCACAACAACCCCAGCAGGACTGGGGTAGGCAAAACATGAGCCTGTGTGCTCAGGTGGCCAAGAAGGCCAACGGCATCCTGGCCTGTATGAGCAATAGTGTGGCCAGCAGGACAACAGCAGTGATTGTCCCCCTGTACTCAGCACTGGTGAGGCTGCACCTGGAATCCTGTGTCCAGTTCTGCGTCCCTCACTACAAGACAGACATTGAGGTGCTGGAGTAAGTCCAGAGAAGGGCAGTGAAGCTGGTGAAGGGTCTGGAGCGCAAGTCTGATAAGGAGCAGCTGAGGGAGCTGGGTGGGGTTGTTTAGCCTGGAGAAAAGGGTGCTTGGGGGGACCTTATCACCCTCTACAACCACCTGAAAGGAGATTGTAGCCAGGTGGGGGCAGCTGCTTCTCTCAAATAACAAGGGACAGGACAAGAGGAAATGATCTTAAGTTGCACCAGGAGAGGTTTAGATTAGATATTAGGAAAAATTCTTCACCAGAGAGGCTGTCAAGCACTGGCACAGGCTGCCCAAGGAAGTAAGTGATGGAGTCACCGTCCCTGGAGGTATTTAAAAGATGTGCAGAGGTGGCACTTGAGGACATGATTTACTGGTGGACTTAGCAGTTGCTAAGTTAACAGTTGGACTCAATCTTATGAGGTCTTTCCCAACCTAAATGATTCTGTGATTCTATAAGTATTTTAGCAGGGCCTGTGAGGTAGAGATTTTTCTGTCAGGTTAGTTATGCTGCCTTCTTATACTTCTTTGACATATATTTGAAAGCAGTTTTTTGAAAACTTGCAGTAACAGCAGAACGAGGTTTGCTTCTCTGCATGGTTTTGATAGGGATGTGTCTCCTGTAATCCTGGCTGACACAGCTATATGGACATGCCTTCGTAATACAGATCAAGTATGAATTGGGTCATTTCAAAGCATGTTTTACTGGTTACGGTGACATTTTTGCTGTATTGAGGATATTAGAATACTTGGCTGAAGTAAGTTTTGGTGCAAATTATTTGATATTTGTTAAATGAAACTGCACTAAGCTCTATCACTTAGCAAGTGGACGTGCGGCTCAAGCTAGTTTGGGAAGTGACAAGTACTATAAATCGAGAATGCTGCAACAGCTGACACCTTCAGGAAATGCTTAGCAAGTTAATTGCACCGATTTAAAAATTCTTCACTATGTTCATTTGCATTTGGCATTTGGGAATGTGTTTGATCAAAAAGCAGAACACGATGCTTGCAAGTACTGACTGAACTAGTGATCTTGAGCTAGGGTAGATAGATGCAAGTGCAGCTGTGGGACTGGGAGTGGGAAGAAAAGCAGTAAAGGAATTGACAAGATAAGAGCGTGAATAATTTTATTAATCTTAATACATAAATTTGCTTGTATGCTTTGGGGTTTTTTCCTATCTTTGCTGCTCAGATGTTGATGCTTATGTCATCTGATTCAGTAGAAATTGCATAAAATGGTCTAAATTATTTTCAGACTGTGAACTTGCACATACAGTCCCAGTGGCTTACATGATCCTGAGGTTGCTGCTTATCTCTGACCACTGCTAGACCATCTTTTTTGAATAGATGGAAGACGAAGGGCAAAAAGGGACATATCTGAAGTATTAAACTCTTACTTAAAATCAAGGTCATATAAAATAATTAGCATAAACACAACTTTGATCCAAATGGATGTTGAGACACAGCCAGAACAGCAGTAAATTGTTCCTTTGGCACTACCCCAGCAGGAACAGGCACTCTTTAGCAGCCAGGCTCCCCATCACCTTCCCAAAGGCTGTTCAGGGCAGTGCTGACATTTAACGAGGTGACTTGCTGCTGCCATGCAGGCGAAGCACGGCTCTTTCAGCCACCGCTGGCTGAACAGCTACAGTGACTGCACCAAGTGCCGTGTGTGCCTCCATCATGTTTCAATCCCAATCCATCATTCTCGCCTATGAATCAGCCCACCAGGCTCCCCAAGGCCAAAAGCAAACTGCAAATCCGTGGTGTTCAAAGCTGGCTCATCCCTGTGTCCACGCAGAGAACTGCAGTGGGGGTTTGGAGATTCGTGATCCCCGCTTGATGGGCATGACACTCGAGTACTGTGTTCAGTTTTGGGACCCTTACTGTAAAAAGGACATTGAGGTGCCGGAGTGTGTCCAGAGAAGGGCAGCAAGGCTCATGAAGGGTCTAGAAAACATGTCTTATGAAGAGCAATAAGGGAGCTGGGTTTGCTTAGTCTCAAGGAGGCTCAGGATCTCTACGACCTCCTTCATTGGTCTCTACAACCACCTGAAAGGAGGTTATGGTGAGGTGGGGGCCTGTCTCTTCTACCGTGCCTGCAGCGATAGGACAAGAGGAAAGGGCCTTAAGCTGAGAGAGGGGAGGCTCAGATCAGATATTAGAAAAAAAAATTTGCACTGTTAGGGTGGCCAGACATTGGAATGCGTTGCCCGGGGAGGTGGTGGGGTCACCGTCCTCGGAGGTGTTTAAGACGCCTCTGGTTCTGGCGCTGGGTGATGTGGTTTAGGGGTTACGGTGGCAGCGCCGGGTGGACGGTTGGACCGGATGATCTTAAAGGTCTCTTCCAACCCTGGCGATTCTTCGATTTCACGACACTGCCCGCAGGGCCGGCGGGGCGCCGTACCCGTGTCTCGGGGCCGTACCCGTGTGTCCGGGCCGTGGCCGT
>VZRE01011035.1:542391-606135 GCA_013396775.1 Cephalopterus ornatus
CGGTGCCCCCCTCGAGCTGCGGCCCGGCCCCGCGCAGCCATTTTGCGCTGGCTCCGCGAAGCCCCCGGGCAGGGCGATGCCGGGGCAGCGGGGTGGGCTGGGCCGGGCGGGCCCGGGCGCTGCGCTGGGGCTCGGCCGCCGCGCGTCTCCCTTTCTCCCCGCTCCCCGGACTCCGCGTTCCCGGGGGGGGACCGTGCGCTTCCCTGACCCTTCCTACCACTCTGTGCCCGCCGACGGCATCGCCCCGGCGGTTCGCTCCTGATATATCCCAGGCGGCTGTCTGGGTTTATTTATTTGGGCTAAGGTAGCGTGACCAGCGCGGAACCCCGTATTATTTTTGTTGGGTCAGATGACCCTGCCGCTGTTCCTTATTTTGTCTCGTTGGATGGGGTGTTTCTTCTAAACTGCGGAATTTGCGGATTCTTTATTTCTTCAGTGTTGCCATATATTTCTTTAAGTGTAAAAAGCACGGCCGTGTACCACAGGATGCACGTTGCGGAGGGAATAGAGGAGATGCCATGTATTGTGCAAGTGAACTTAAGCAACAGGAGAGGAAAAAGTCTTGATACTGATTTTCCTGCAAGACGAGTGTGTGGACGTGATTCTTGAAAAACTGAGGTGGATATTGATTCTTCTTATATGCAGTGTTTGATCCGAAGCTACTAATTTCAGCCGAGTAGACTTGGGAAAGTGGTTTAATAGCAGGAAGAGCTGCATCCACACCCATCATAGAACAATAAGATGGTAAAAAATTCAGATAGTTTTCTGTAGGACAGCTTCCTGGTTTTAGAATCAGCATTATATAAGTAGAAATAGAAGTATCAGATGGGTGGGAAAACATTATAGTTTCTGTGCTGGTCAAGGCAGCATTCGTCTGGTGATACATTCTTCTACACTTAGTAATTTTGGATGGCTTGTTCTGTAACAGCATTTTTACCTGAAAATGATTTTATGAATATTTCTCCCCGCCCCACTTTAGGCCATGTAGGCAGTTGTGACACGAGATGTCCAGCAGAGCCTTTAGCCCACTGCTTACTCCTTGCTGTACAGCTTTACTCAGGGGCACTTGTTTGAGGGAAGTCGTAAGGTCTGTGAAACGTGTGACCGCTTCTCTCTGTAGCTGTTTCTCCGAGACATTGCAGACTAACTGAGGTTACCCAGAGGGTGTACAGTCCTCAGCTGCTTCTGTGGTTCCTGCAGACTGCTCTAGCTGAATGGCTGGACACCACTTGCTAAGTCTGCTGCATTCTGCAACAACAGATCAAGATGCTTATTATAGAAAAAATCTATCACAGTAGATAAATTTACTAGCTTTAACTTTTTGTCCTCGATTCTTTTTAATATTTCTAGTTTTCTTACTGGTTGCGTTTTCTTGTGAAACATTCTCTTAAAGGGAACGAGTTTTGTGGGAGTTCTGACATCTTTAAAAATAGCCATATCCCAGGCTAGATTGTTTGGGGGGTTTTATGGTTTTGCCTTTTTTTTTAAAGCTTACCTTGATTTTTCTGTTCAAGTTTCTTAGCCTCTGAAGACAAAGGCCTAGACAGCATGTGTAACTCTGAAGCTAACATTAATTTTGGGGAAAAAGGGGTTGGACCAGCTGACCTCCAGAAGTACTTTCAACATTAATTATTTCATGATTGTATTCTGTTAATAAAGGGCGGGGGGGGGCAGATGGGTCCACAGGGATCCAAAACCAAACAAAACTCCACTGGTATAGTAGTATGCAGTTAAATAGTTCATGTGTGAAACAGAGCTACAGAATGCTTACAGCTAATGTGCTAGTCCAGTGAAAATTGGCTTTCATCTATCATGTGAAATCCAAAATTTACAGTAGTAAGATTAGTTTGTTCCCCATGCTTTTACTCACTTTTTGTTTTGATTTATTGTGTCCTCTTTATATTATGCAACTAAAGTTTTTGCAGTCAGTGAAATTTCTGGAGTTTCCCTGGAGTTTGTGAAGGAAAGCAGTCTCCCTAAAGAAAGTAAGCTGGATCAGAAAAGGTGAAAAGAAGCAGTACCCCTTGCTTAAATAAGGGAGGTTAACTGTGTATAAGGAATAGGGTGGTGTTGCAGTGGTAACCTGTACATGTCTGTTCTGCTGGAGGACTAAGTGTGGATCTCAGCTGGCAGTGCTGCAGCTGGGGGAGGGGGGGTGTGTCTTTGCTGCTGCAGCAGCCAGCCTGACTTAAGCAGTTTTAATAGAAACCTTTGCTAACCTGAGTTGTTTTGGCTGATGCGGATCAGGGAGCTCTCAGACTTGTTAGGGTGTTGATATCTGCTGGGAAGGAGTGTAAACTGCTGGGGTCTGTGCAGGGGCCTCAGGCTCTGGCTGGCACAGCTATCTGCTTTTTTTGTCACACACAGGCTGCAGCATGCAACTCAGCAGTGACCAGGACACTAAACTGTACCTGGGATACTTTCTGGCAGAGCTTTTACTTTTTTTTTTTTTTCTCTCAGTGCTGTTTCAAGCTGCTTTTAGCACTTTAAACTTGTATCTGTACTTTAGCAGCATAAGGTAAGCTGCTGCAAAACAGAATTTTATCAGTAGAATTTTGTGGATAAAACTGCAAAGGTACAGTTAATTGAATTCTTACTTTTGTGGATTCAGACCTGTCCATATTTTTACCCTTCAGTCTTTTAATTCTAGAGATTACTGCATTGGTCACCAAAATCTGCAATCAACAAAGTATTTCTTTTTTGGAAAAATCAAACTTGTTAAAACTCCAGTTCTCTGAGAATAAAAGATGGCATAAGCTTTCTGAGCAAGTCCTTTGTATCTTCTGATGCAGTGCTGCAGATTTTTTAAGGAAATACATTCCTTCCTGAAAATCATGGTGTAGGAACTGCCTTTCTATATCAATATTTAGATTAATTTTCTTGACTTTGCCAAGCCTTCTCTAAAAGTCTATTCAGATTTGTTTATCTTAGATTAGTTTTTGTTCAACTTGATAGTAAGCCAGGCTGGACTAAGGTCAGTATTTGTCTGCTTTTGTAGGAAGTTAAACTGGGAACTTGAAAAACATAAATCATCAAAAAGCTAAAGCCAAACCCTCTGCTATTGTCATATTAGCTCTAATTAAACGTTGTTTCATTCCAGAGAAGTTGAGGTTGCTCTTTATAACTTAGCAGTAACTGTGTGAGAACTGCCCCATTTATTTTGGTAATATATTTCCTTTGAAGTATTAGGAGAACAGTGTAAGTGTCAACATGACTAATGGTTTCACTCATCATTGACTTAATCTGAAGGTTTTTTGCAGAGTGTTTTTCACACATTTATAGAAATTTGGAAAAAAACCCCAAACCCAACAAAAATCCCTACAGACATGAAAAAACACACCGTCCCTAACAAAATCTAATCCTGTGGAGTTGATAACAAATTAAAAAAACCCAGGGAAACCTTAAAGCTCATCTAGTTCCAAATTCCCTGCAGTGAGCAGGGATACCTTCCACTAGACCACATTGCTCAGACCTCTGTCTGACCTGGCATTGAACACTTCCAGGGATGGGGCATCCACAACTTCTCTGGGCCATCTGTTCCAGTGTCTCATCACCATCTCACAGTAAAGAATTTCTCCTAACATCTAACCTAAACCTATTCTCAGTTTAAAGCCATTACCAGTTGTCCTGTCACTGCATGCCCTTGGAAAAAGTCTCTCTCCATCTTTCTTGTCTCACCAAAGCAGAGCAGAGGAGCAAAATCCCCTCCCTTAACCTGCTGGCCACTCTGCTTTTGATGCAGCCCAGCACACGATTGGCTTTTCTGGGCTGCAAGTGCATGTTGCTGGGTCATGTCCAGCCTCTCATCCAACAGCACCCCCAAGTCCTTCTCTGCAGGGCTGCTCTCGATCGTCCCCCAGCACATTTTACATGAGGCAGTGTCAACAGTGATTTCCTGGAAGGATTCTTGTGAAACTCAATTTTGTTGGGGTGATTTTTTTTTTCATCTGAAGGAAGTTTCCGTGGGTATGAATATGTGCAAGTTGTAAGGGTTGTGTTATTATTAGTAGTTGAAGAGGTTTGCCAGTTTTCATAGTCTACTTTCAGGTATTGACTCCCTTGTTCTGTCTGTGGCTGTAGTTCAGGGAGTACTCCAAGCAGTCATCTTGCATAATGCTTGCATGGGCAATTTGGCACTATAGATAAGCTGATGTAACATTATGGGCTTTTCCCCAGAAAGAAGTGTTCTTTGTTGTGCTTCTACCTGCTTTTCCTTTGTTACGTGTAACAATTGTTAGGTGCAGGGTGAATAAAGCCTGAAGATATACAAGCTATACAACCACAATGGCAAATGCAGAGGGGGGCGAAACTGTCAGCCAGTGATGTCTGCCTCTCATGAAATGCTGTAATTCTACTGCAGACGATGTACTGTCTCCATGTGTTCAGAAAGAAGGGTTTACACTTGCTGTGCTGTGTTAGTGTAATCTTTGTGTGCCCAATAGAATGGACCTGGCTGAACCTAACAGTGAATGGCAAAGTCGTCAGTCAGATGAGCTTCCTGGTCTGGTTCGTTGTGCAGCTTCAGCTCTGGTGCAGGGAAACAGTTTGGGTTTTTCTTAATTTTTCCTTTTGCAAGCCTCAGGTGGAGGTGCAGGCTGTGGCTGACATTACACTGGGCAGCTTGACCCGATTAAATACCTTTCCTTACCTAGCTCTGGCATGTAGCCAGTGCTCCTGTCAGTGGAGACTCAGCTTGCAGAAAACCAACTTGCCTTTCCTCCTTCCTTTCCCAGTTGTTTGTGAGGCTGGTGAGCTGAATCAGCTCACTTGTAGCTGTTCAGGAGGGTTCTAGGGATAGCATGATGAAAGCAACAGAAGCCCAGGTCTAAAAATGAGACTATTGCTTGGGTGGCTTGGGTGGCCCAAACTGTGAGAATGACTTATCAGTCCTAGCAATTCTGTTTTCTAGTGTTTCATTCCACTGTAGCACTTGCTTACATGAAAAAGTAGCGAGAGCAATGATTTTAAATTAATTGTACAGACGTGCCTACAAATGCGTCTCTTTCTGTATTGCTGTGTGCCTTTTAATTATTCCCTTATGCTTTTATAAGCATCTCATTTTCCCTTGCTTGCCTGCAGATCTAGCTGCTTCAGCTTCCTGTTGTTACCTGTCTCTTACATATGCTCTCTCTAAATATTGATCTCATGCGAATTTAAAAAACAGTGTCTAACTGGGTGTCAAGAGTCACATAAATATTCCTTAGTTCGTTGATAATGAGAGTCTTACTCCTTTAAGTCTGCCAACTGTTCTACCATCTTGAGCAATATGGCTTATAAAACGATAATCCAAGAATAGCTCATTTAGTTTGCTGTGTTCATTGAGCTTTTCTTGTATGAAGCACTGAGCTCAGTAGCGTCATTTGTTTCACAAATGTGTTTGGATTCCTTGACTTTATTATCTATAAAGCATTGCAGAAAACTGCTCTAAAGTATAAAGAAATCTTAGGGGGTTCTGTTACTTCTTTTAAGCACTAACTCAGGCACATTTAATCATAGAGGAATTGTCAAGGAATTGTTATGTGTAGGAATTTATTAAACAAATTTGGCACAGGCTATGCAGAATTCTTAATTAGTATATGAAGAGTTTGAGAATGGAAATGAGGACTAGTTTCCATTTTAAGCTTTACAGAGCACACAAAACCAAGTGTGATGACCTGAACTGAACCCTTAGTTCATTTTGATCTATGTTGAAGTCATTCAGTATTGAAGCAGTATGACTGCAGGGGGAGATTAAGATAGCGTCTTCCCTTCCAGTTTGCTGTTATATTAACCTTTTGAGCTTTCCTAAAAAGACACATTGATCTTTCTGCATTTGATTGTGTCTTGTGTGTCTTGGTTTAACCCCAGCCAGACACTAAGCTGCTCACTCACTCCCGCAGGTGCGGGCTTGGGGAGGGAACTGGCAGGGTAAAAGCCAGAAAACTCGTAGATTGAGATAAAGACAGTTTAATAGGGAAAGCAAAAGCTGCACACAAGCATAGCAAAAGAAGAATTAATTAACTGCTCCCTGTGGGCAGATATGGGTGTACAGCCACCTCTAGGGCAGGGAGATGACTGAACTTCTGATGTGATGGCAGGGCCCCATCACGTGTAATGGTTACTTGGGAAGGCAAATGCTGTCACTCCAAATGACCCGTTTTCTTTCCTCCCTTTTAATATACTGAGCGTAATCTCATATGGTATGGAATATCTCTTGGGTTACCTGTCCTCCCAGCCTCCCATGCACCCCTAACTTCTTTGCCAGCATGGCAGTACAAAAAGCAGACAAGGTCTTGTCTCATGCAAGCCCTGCTCAGCAATAGCAAAAACATCTCTACCTTATCAGCCCTGTGTTCAGCACAAATCCAAAACACAGCCATACTAGTCACTGTGAAGGAAATTACCTCTACCCCAGCCAAAACCAGCACACTGTGATATAAGAACAAAAAAGTAAAGCTCACAGAAACTTCTGCAGTCATAAGTAGTTAATGTGCCTGTACCTCTAAAGTATCTAGAACACACTTGTGTAACTTTATTAGTTTAACAGGTGGGTTTAATCTAGGAAAGACCCCTGTATTAAGACACATTCCATCCATATATATATAGTAATTACCAGAATCATTATTTATTCTATACATATGTAGTCAAACTGGTTTGACAGTGCCAGCAGGGTAAGTTAAAACTTCTAAAATTTTACAAGCATTGTTTTTTACCAGTAAAACTGATCAGGGGTGTGACACTTTTTTTCAAAGTAAACTGAAGATCTTTGGAGTAGACAAAATTTTCTCATTTTGTATGTTCGCACCGATGTTCTTACTCATTTAAAGGGTTTTACAACAGAATCAAGGGAGTTGATAGTGGGGGAGCTATACTAACAGTGTAATGTAATGGAACAAGAAATGTTATCTTTTATATCAAATGGAGCATCCAAACATAAAAAAATATGTTTCCTGCTACTGCTTTTAAGGCCTTAGTCTGCACTGGTATAATATTTTGAAATCCTATTAGTAGGAACCTCCTACTGGGGATGATTAAAGTTGTATAACTTTTGTCCCTGGAGAAGAGTGAATTAAACATTGATGTCTTCTGGGTATAACTGTACTAGTGGAGAGGTTAGTGCTTCTGACTGCCAACCCTCAAAACTGCTGTCTGCTCTTGTGGGAATGTTTCCTGACCCATTTCAGTTGAAGTAAGCCTGAAATACTTTAAAAAGTAAGTATTTCCTAAGTTACTTTGACATTGGGAAAACTGGCATAGAAAAACTGAGGAAGAAGTAAAGAGGAGTGGTTTAATTGGTGCAAACTAATGAAAGTTTTCCACTGACGTTTTGGCTTACTGAGTGCTTATCTGAAATAGGAATGGAAAACTATTGGACTTGATGATGCCAGATTCAACACCACCCAGTTTGAGCTAACTGATGATAGTGATGCATTTAAAAATAATTCTAACTTTTGCCAAGAAGTCTCGCTAATTTATTTACTAGGGGCATAAACTAACAATATGTTGGATTTATGTACAGAAAGGGATTTTGTTAGCATTTTAAGTCTGAAGATTGAAGAGAGAAGCAGTAAATGCACTTTAAGTAATACAGAGGAAGTCTAATGCCTTCTGTCAAAATGCTTGCTTCTAGATGCTGCTTTAATAAATTGATTGGGGGACAGGTTTTGCAAAGAAAAGAGATGGATATATAATTCTGTCTCTGGTTTTTTCAAAGGTTTTTGAAAAAGCTTCATTTTTTGTTTAATTATTTGGAAGTAATACTGTCAGACACTTAAGAAATAAATGTAACAGGTAGAGAACAAATGCAGTGATTATACTTGTAAACCAGGTCTAATTAGTATAAGTACAGATGCTGCTATTTGTGTTACTCTGTACCTAGACCAACAGGAACAGCCTTTCCCTGGCCCCAGAAATTTACCACTAATGAGAAAAAACAAAGGAATCATTAAAGACTAAGGAGCAATACAAGGGTACAAAACCAGAATGTAATGGACATTTGCAGAGGCAGTGATCTAATCATGTTGACAGTCTCAAATGTTGTTGATTTGACATAATTTTCAGCAACACATCTCTTTTAAGGAAAACTTAAGAAATTTAATGTTTGTTTTGTAGTTTTACAGTGTTTCAAATATTAGTGGTAGATCTGCAAAAAGTTGTAGAAGGAAGTAAGAGCTTAAGCTGTGACAATATCATTAGCTAAATGGCCATGGGACAAAGCATTTCTTACCACTTCATTTTTCAGAAACTTGGTGGTAAAAGTAAAGGCAAGGATCTTGAGTCTGTGAAACAGGGAAACGAGTAGAGCAATTAAGAAACACTTTAGTTCTAAGCAGCTAAAGACTTGCTGGTTGAAACTGAGCTAAGTAAATAATTTTTCAAAGGTATTCAAAGTGAGAAGTTACTTCATAAATGAAGTAAAAATTATTTGGGCAGTGTTTGTAAACAACGTAGTCCTTGATGTATTGGCAGGAGCTTTGGCTCTCCTTTCTCTCTTGTAGTAATAGTATATTACAGTTCTTGAACATTATAAAGAAGATTTTTTCGTGTTGGGTTCTCTGTTCTCTTTTAGAATTCTAGGTCTCATCCTTTAAATGTTTTAGATAACTTTAGAAAGGAAATAAAAATGGGATTAGCAGTCTTAAGCATCTGGATAAAGTTTTGGTTTATCACCTTTGAAAGGAGAATGGAGCATTCTCAAGGAAGAAACTATCAGTTATTTGACTCAATCTACTTCTTTCCTATACTAGCAATAAACATTCCTCAGATATTGCCTGGTGTGTGCTTTGAAGGTGTGTGGCATGGTTTTGACAAGTGTGGAAAACATTTCTGAAATCAAGAAGATTCACATTAGATGAGAACACCTTGAAGATCACTTCTAATTGTTGAAGATCAAAACTCAGACTGATGATAGTTAAAGTTGGAATCATTAAGGTTAAAAAACCCTCAAACATTATGTCCAACTGTTAATCCAGCATGATTGTGTTTACCGCTAAACCATATCCCTAGGTGCCACATCCACGTGCCTTTTGAACACTTCAGGGATGGTGATTCCACCTTCGCTGGGCAGCCTGTTCCCATGCCTGTCCACCCTTTCAGTGAAGACATTTTTCCTAATGTCCAGTCTAAACTTGAGGCTGTTTCCTCTTGTCCTGTCCCCTGTTATTTGAGAGAAGCAGCTGCTCCTCATCTGGCTACAATCTCCTTTCAGGTACAGAGCAATAAGGTCCCCGCTGAACCCCTTGTCTCCAGGTTAAACACCCCCAGCTCCCTCAGATGCTCCTCATCAGACTCATGCTCTGGACCCTTCACCAGCTCTGTTGCCCTTCTCTGGACACACTCCAGTACCTCAGCGTCTTTCTTGTAGTGAGGGGCCGAGAACTGGACACAGAACTCAAGGTGTGACATCACCATGGGCAAGTACATGGCCAGGGAGACAGCTTTAGTCCTGGCCACACTATTTCTGATACAGGCTAGGATGCCATTGGCCTTCTTGTCCACTTGAACACACTGCTGGCTCACACTCAGCCAGCAGCCACTGAGATCCCACAGGCCTTGGCCCATTGATCCAGCCTGTCCAGATGCTTCTGCAGAGCCTTCCTGCCCTCCAGCAGGTCAGCACTTCTGCCCAGCCTAGTGATGTCTGTCAACTTACCAAGGGTGCCCTTGCCTCTCTTCTGGGTTGTCAGTAAAGATATTAAACAGGACTAATCCCGGTACTGAGCCCTGGGGAACAGCACTGCTGACCAGCTGCTAACTGGATGTAGCACCATTCACCAGCACTCTGTGGGCCTGGCTATCCAGCCAGTTTTCTATCCAGGGAACAGTGCACCTGTCTAAGCCATAAGCAGCTAGTTTGTCTGGGAGAATGCTGTGGGAAATGCTGTCAGAGGCTTTACTAAAGTCTGGATCGACAACATCCTCAGCCTTTTCCTCATCTACTAAGTCTTTGCTGGAAAATGAAGGTTTATTATAAAGTGTTAAAGGAATATTTCTCAGTTCCAGGTAGCTTTGAGTTTAGAATATATTTATCACTTCATGTGAAACAATTTTGCTTTTGAGAATGTTGGCTGCAGTAACTCAGGGAAAGAAGCTTTTAAAAACACGACAAATGTGCTAAATTTTCAAGTTCACATAACAGAAGAAAAATAGCTAAAGCATTTTTCTCCTGCTTAATTCCTTGCAGGGATCTCTAAAGAGTAATTAAGCATAGCTGATGTGAAGTCTAACACAGATACCTTAGGTAAGCAAAACGTGAGCTGCAAAACTCTTACAGTTGTCCCAAAGTTAGGTTAGAATTTTTAGATCGTCACTTCCCCTTGACCCGTCCTGCTGCCCTGTCCCCAGGGTGACATGCGCAGCATGTGGCTGCTCCTCAAAGAGGTGGCCTTGCTGCTTCACACAGCTGGCTGTGGAGCTTGTCTCATTCCAGGGTGAGCCGCATCGGGCAGCTGGCTGGGCCAGAAGCAAAGGGTACAGTTTTGTTGTGCAGTTCAGCTGAATTATCAGCTTCCCAACAACAACAGTGGAAATGGAGGTTTGCCTCATCCTTAATCTTCTCTCTTTTTCTCCCTCTCTTGCTTTCTAACAATGCATTCTCCCTTTTGTCTATGTAGAATGGATCTGACTGCCAGGTAAATCAGGTCAGTGTACTTACCTAGCAGATGTTTGTTGCATTTCTGCCAGGTGAATTTTCTGTCTTTAGTGAGTTGAATTTTCCTAGTATGTGATCAAAACCACCACAGCAAGACCTCCTTCCTGGAATGTGAACTATAATTCTGTTCAAACTGCCTTTGAAACTATTCCCTGACTGTGCAACTAAGAAAGAGGCTTCTTTCAGTTTAGTTGCTTGAACTGACTTTTCAGTGTGTATCAGTGCAAGAAGAGATGAAGTAATAAAGCAAAAATGGGAAATGGGATAGGAATGCCTTTTTCAGCTCTCCATTTCAGTAGTTGAGCTGCAACATGAAATGCTGCCTGAAAGTTTGTAATGGAAATACTGAAGTTGTTGAGTTTTTTCACCGTGATATGTACTCTTCAGAGCAAGGTCACATGGTTTATTGGAGGTGATTTAAATTAAGATATTTTAATATGGACTGCTGGTGTTACTGTCTTTGTGTTTAGAGATCACTAAGTTAAATAAGGCCACAACACACAAAAGAACCTACTACTGAATGTTTATGCGAATTGAAATTGCAAGTGTTAAAATATAAAAACATCATGTGATTAATGTGTCAGTTCTTGTCAATAATACTTAGCGAGTAAGTTCCTTTCTATTGTGTGCATGCCTCACGTGCTCATGCTCAGGTGATTTGTCCAGCTTTGACAGTTGGTTCTGCATCCATAGATTGAATTTCTTTGCTCAGCCTTCTCTCTAGGTTCCTCTTCATTGTAAGAGTTTGGTCTTGTTTGTATACTTGAAGTTCCGTGTTCATGCAGTCTAGTTCAAATGAGAAGCAGATGTCTCTTTTAGATAAATCTCAAAAATTCACTTGTAATGGTTTATGCCTCTCTGAGGGCTAGTTTCCCGATGACTGGTGCATCACAGTTGAATTCATACATATTCCTTCACTGCTTCACTCCAAGGTAAAACACGTCAGTTTGAATCACTTTCAGTTTTCAAGCTGACTTGAAAAACATCTTGGCTGTGAGGGCAGTCACATCTGGGTTAGGAGAACTAACTAGCAGGTGCAAAGTAATTCCTTAAAGCACACACGTTGATTCTGAAGGTCCATCTTTTTGTTTCTTACTGAGACTACACTGTAGAAGTGTGCCTCTAGCCGCAGGATGATCTGACTAGCAGAACAGAATGATTGGATGAGCAATTGAAAAGCTTTTTTTTTTCTGTTTGAGGTTTCTGTGTCTCGACAGGATTGAGATATATGGGAGTCATACTTGAAGCTCATAGCTTGTGAATTCAAGTTCAGATATACTTGGGTTTGAAAACCTCTGTGAACACAGATTTCTCTTTTTTAATTCTGAGAATCATATTTCAAAGAAAATCTTTTGAACCAATAAAATTTTTCTGATTGGGGAAGGATAGGAACATCACTTATTTAGGGAATATGAATCTAGTCAGGCTTTCAAAATCCATTGTAATTTCATTAGGTTTTTATTTAACAAGCATCACCTTTAAAGCTGTTTGATTCTAAACAGTTTGTCAGGGGATTTGCTTACCACTGCCTTTTGGGTTTTCTTTAATTTATTTATTTTGGGAGTATTTAGACTATTACAACAACTGAGTACCTCTTGGATGTTGTGATTGGATAAGACACTGTTCTATTCCAAATTCCTTCCTGCTTTTTTCTCATCTCTAATTTGAGATTCCTGCAGAAATACAGCATCAAGTCAGGGAATATCTTTTAGAGAACCACTTTACTCTTAGGAGTAAAACAGAATATAATTACGTTGCTTCTAAGAATTAAGAATGCTTATGGCCAGTTCTGGATTGGAGAGACTGGTTTGATAACCCTGAATTAATAATGTAAAAATACCTGCTCTCATAGCTATTTGTCTTGCTCACAAGAGAGAGATCTTGTTGCAGACAAGTGTCAGCACCAAAACAGAATTCTGCCATAACCAGTACAAATTCTACCTATGCTCTCGGTGAGGATTTGGCAGTCTGGCAAAGAACACAAATTCCAAGCTCAAGAGCATAAAGTTTACAGCATCTCAAAGATGACGCACCATTTAGTTCTGTGTTAGGACTTGAAAAATTCAGTATCTGTGCTGGAGGACTAACTACTAAGGCTGAAAAGTTGAAGTCTGTGGTGAAGAGTGTTTCTACTAGACATACAAAGTTTAGCTATCCGTAAGCTCGTGTGTGAAACCTCTGCAACTGCACTATCTTCCTCACTATTTTCAAGTAGCTTTGACTTACATTTCTCATAGTTAGAAAATAATTCTAGAAATAGTGAAGCAAAAAGATAGATCTGTGTCAGTCTCCAAGGTGTAGAGTACTTCAGCTTATGGACCAGAAGTCTGTGCTAGGCCACTTCACCTGTGGCTGTATGTTGCTTTTTTTTTCGTTCTCTGTGTCTTGTTTCTTTACCAGGTTTGTCTGTAAGATCTAAAAATAAGTGTGTCTAAGCTCCAGGGCTCATCTCGCAACAAATTACAGAGCTGTGGGAAAGCATGGCTTAAGATGATGGAAATTGCAGCTGCTGTGCAAGGGTGACCTACAGTTCCCCTCCGCCACTGGTACAGCAGTAGCATTTGCAGGGTAATAGAGCAAGGGCAAGTCATTCCTTGGGCTGAGATCTAACACTGACAAAAATAACACTTTGCTGTTGGCTGCAAAGTCACAGATGTATCAGCAGTGGGAGTAGGGAGAGAGATTGAAAGTTCAAGCCATGGGACAGATCAGGGCTGGCCATTTTGGTGACAGAATTGTTTTGAATAAGGTAGCAGTGACTCAGTTAAAAAGAAAAGACCTTTCTTCCTTGTTAAGACTGTGGACTCATGGAGGCTTGGAGAAATTAGGTACCTCCTTCTTACTGACTTGGTGGCCAACATACTAATGTGGTACTATGTTAATTTGAAGTAATTGTATGACAGAGAACATTAAAAGAGAATCTTCATAATTTTGCAGTGCCACAGATATAAGTAAGATTTTTTTTATTATTATTCTTGATGTCTGAGTCAATTTCTGTAAAAGTAGTTTTCCAGATTTTGCTTCCTGTGCGCGTTCGGTATTTGATTGTAGCTTTCACTAGAAAAACAGTAAATTCAACTTTTCACTGTATGGTATTGTTAATTTCCATTTGCTGCTGAGCTAGTGCAACACAGCTATAGCAGTAATAATATTAAGTAGGCTTCTTGAAACATGTTAATTCTGCAGAAGTTATAGAAAAGCATAAAATGAATGCAAAGCTGTAAATAAATGTAAAGCTGTAGGCTCTGTTGGTAAATACGACTAAAATTGAGAAGGTCATAGTCATGCTTTGTTACAGGCTTTTCTGATGGGAAAATAATATGTAGTCTAGTTTCTCTCAGGAGAGTAATGTAGAAAGTGCTAGAGACTAATTGCAAATTGGAAGATGTTACTGCTGTGTCAAAAGGCTGACATAAGGGAACGTGTATTTCCCATAAAATTGGTGTAAAGTACACAACATAAACTTTCTTGTGCATAGTTCTTCAAACTAGACACATAGTGAAGTAAAACTTTAAAATTAGATAATTGTTTATTGTGTCCTTGAAAATATCTGCACATTAGACCTATATGGAGGCAGTCAGAAGATTTTTAAAATTAAACTAATTTAAAAAAAAAAGGGGATTTTTTGTAATTGCAAGCAACTCTTGTTGTTTCTGTAGCTAAAATGGTGCATATTTGAGTTGTACGATATTCCAAGTGGGAGGGGACATCAGGCGATCTCTAGTCCAAAACCCTACCCAAAATGGGATCAGCTCTGAGATCAGACTACAGTGTCAGCATTTTGCTTACTTTACTCTTAATTTTTTGAAGAATTACCATATGCACAACATTTCTGGTATGTCGAATTCTTATGAAGCGGTAAGGTCTTCCTTTGAAATAACTGCAAAAAATATATCTGTCTTGCCCAGAAGAGTGTTTCTTAGTAAATAGTTCCCTAATTTTCTTTTAAGACATTAAATCTTTTTTTTTCTGTTTTTTTTTTTATTTGTAATGAAGTGGTACTAATTTCTGGCACTGTGTGTGTTAACAGTGCAATATTTTATTTGAAATAAGAAAACATTGATAAAACAAATTGGCTGTCTTGAAAATTGTAAAGTGCTCTTTGAATAATGGTGGTGCTGCAGCTCACTGGATGCAGAAGTGGGTTAATAGAGTGCTCCTGCAAGGATGCTGACACTTACTAGATCTTTTTAGGAGATAATGCTTTTCAGTGTAAGCTTCAGTCTTATACTTTTTTATGTGCATGCCTGTCATCTTTTGTCTTAATTTAACTAATAATGCAGTATGTTAATGAGCGATTAAGAACAATCTACAGTGCCAAAATATTTCTGTATTTCCCCACTGTGCACACCTCCAAGGCCTGCAGTTCTTGCCTGGTCAAAAGATTTCTCTTTCCAATTGTAAGAGGAGAATTAGTTCAAAATGAGTTAACTTTTATATTTGTGTGGCTGATTGGGGAAGTTTAGAGATCACTGGGGTGGGAGATAGTTCCGAGAAGTTCTAGCAAAGTTAAAGAGTGTAAACCAACTAGCTGTATTAGTTTAAGAGTACTGTCTTTGTTCTTATAAGAAGTAGGTATTGCAGTGATTTTAATACAGCTTTTGTCAGTAAAATTAAGTGTTTACATGGTGCTTTGTAGTTTGTGCATGTTCCTTTTAAGTGCTGCCTAGTGACTATTTGTATATCAATATGCAAATAAACAAGGCATACATCTGAGTCCTTTATACTGCATTAACGTAATAGTGTCTGTTAAACCCTACCAAATTCTTCTTATGAAGATTAGGGCATGTGCTGTAGCTACAGTATTGATAACAAAATAGCATCTTTTTTTTTTAAAAACATGTATTTTCTGCATCCCAAGTAGTGCTTCCTATTAAGTTACAAAATCAACCTTCAAGCACTAAAAAACCGTATGACTTCAGAAGAAGTTAGGTTTGCCCCTCTTGACTTGCATTAAGAGAACTGTCTGTGTTCCAGTTTTTTAAGATGTTAAATATGTCCCTGTGGATGTCATGGTCAGTAATAGACTTCTGTGCTCACAGGGATCTTATTATATTGTTGCTCTTTGGGAAGGCAGAAGAAAAAAAGTAGGAAGTCTCTATGAGTAAACCAAATAGAAAATAAATTATTACTCTTATAGTATAATCAAACTTTAAATTCTGCAGGGATGTCATCTTCAGAAAACTGTAAATGCACTTCTGTGAACTGTGTCTTCCCCAAGATATTTTTACCTTTGAGACTGCAGATGTTAAGCATCTTCTTTCCTTTCTTTGACAGGAAATTCTGGTGATTAAAGATCATGGCAACCATAGAGGAACTGGCCCATCAAATTTTTGAACAGCAAATGGGAGAGGTACATAAATTTTGAGTCCTATTTAAGAGAAATTGAATAATAAAATGTACAGACTGATATGTAAAAACTGAAATCACAAGAGAAAATTTGTAGTACAGCCAAAGCTTCTGACACTCTCCCCTGGAAGGCTAGAAAAACTTACTGTGTCTGTTTTAAAGTTATGCTGCAAAGTCTTTTTTACCAAAGTTTACCCCACAGAAATTAAGAAAAATCAAGTAGTGTTTCCAGTAAGTGACTGACTGTTCACCTCTGCTGTTTTGGTCTCTAGTGGTTTTCAGAGAGCCATCTGGTTGTATAATTGCTTTACTCACTTCTAGTTACAAAAGTCAGTACATAGCTTTTACTTTCCAACTATGCAGTTGCTTCAGTTGTCATTTTTGTTTTCACTAATAAAGGTTTGCCTTGCTCTTCACTGTAAAGATATTTTGATATATCGTATCGAAAAGGAAGACCGAAGATTCTTGTTTCTGCACACTTTTAGTTTTCATTCTCTGTAACCTGTGTGCTGAACCGATGTACTGCAGCCAGAGAGCTCCCAGAAATGCACAAATAGTTTGGGAGTGTGGATATGAATATATGTACTTATTTAGAAGGTCCTAGCATAGGTTAGGCTGTTTAAAATTAGCACCACTTTAAATTAGATAGAGGCAGTAATTTATCTTAAATAAATGGTATTTTTAGCTTGAAATATCCACTCTTTGATTTCTTGTCTAGACATAGACTTACTTCTCAAGTTATTTTAGTTCCTTCCGGTCCTGATTTCAAATGGAAAGGTTGGAGCAAGGGGTGGGATGGTTAATCCTATTCTGAATAAATTCTTACAGCTTTTTCTTACAGCTTTTACTGTTGTAGCATCTGAGTGTTGCTGAGGCTCTCTCAAAAACATAAGTGATTTATGTGATGTATGATGTTTTCATTACTTGTCCTCTTTTTAGGTGAGAATGTATATCTAGTATAGTTTTGGTTTGGGAATATAATTCCTTGTGGAGGTCTAAAGAGGGCTGTATTTCCTGTTTGAATTTTTTCTTTTTGAAAGCACAAGGCTGGTCAAAGCTAGCTGAAGTGTACATTTCACTCAGAAAAGAGGGTGGCATGATGACAGTGTGTAGCCTCTGAAGGTTGCTTCTCAATTTCATAATGTGATTCCATGAGACACTGAGCTGATTTATTTCAGTGCCATGGGAGAGAGAGGGTCCTTCCTCTGTTTCTTACCTTATTTAATTTCTGTACTAACAGCAAGCTAATAACCCAGTCAAAACCTATGGAAGGTTTTCTGCTGGGTTGGCATTGAGTAAGTCTGAGAAGGCTCTAATGTGTACCAGAGACAGCGTAAAGGAACCGGCTGATAGCCAAAGGAAGGCAGGGGAGAAGATGGAGGCAGTGAAAGTGCAATGCTGCGGAGAGCTGTTCATGGTGAAATTGCAGCTCTACAGTTTTCGTAGCTGTTGTTTTGTCAGCAGTGGGGATTAGGATTTGTCCTTTAGCAAAGTTTTACTGTGTCTGAGACCATCACGCCGTACTTGGCAGCAGTGTGGCTTAAGAGTTCCCCAGTCCTCACTTAGTCACTTATTCTCACACTATGCTAGTCTTGCTCATATTAGCTCTGTGTCTTGTTGTGTGGTGTACAAAACTAGAAAAAAAAAAAAAAAGAATTACAGATAGTGGAGGAAGGTTTGCCTCCTTCCCCGTTTGTTATCAGTGTCCTTATTTTGTGCAAGGTGCAACCACCCAGGCACATGGTTGGAAGGACTGAAAAGCATCACCCAGGGCAGTATAAGGCGGGACTCTGTAATCCAAAAGTACTGTCAAAGGTGCATGCCGTGCATGAGTGTGCTGCCTGAAAGGTGGAGTCAGCAAGGAAAGCAGTGTCACAGCCTTCACGTAATAGCTTACATTCTTACCTATGCACAGACTGTAATTGCATGGTGGCGTTCCTAATCCGTGTAAGCGTTGAAAAATCATAGTTTAAGATCTATGGAACTTCAGCAGTATTTTTGCTAGCCTTTGTAATTCTCTTGAATGTTGAAGTAGTTTTAATTGAATTTACAAGAAAAATTTACAGGAGTAGAACATGAAAAGAAAAAGACAGGTGTTTCCATTCTGAGGAGAATGGAAAATGCTACTGTTGTCTCATTGAAAATAATGGTCAGGAGTGTTCTGTGACATAGTATTTGATTTTTTTACAGTATTAATTGTTGTTTATGAGGCATTTTAAATCACAAAATTATCACAAATTATTTCACAGTGACGTTCACAAACATGCTTTTGTTAATTTAGGGCTTTTTTGCATAAAAGCAAAACATTTAAGCAAAGTATAACCCTGCCTGTAAGGGGCAATTATTGTCTTTTCTCAAATTCTGCTATTTGCTAATTGTCTTTTGCTCAGTGTGAGGTAATTCCTATTTCTAGGTCACATTCCTTGATTCATGTAAGGAAGTTACCTGCTGAGAGCAGCAGCATTCTTCTTTTTTCAATCTGTGGCTATACACTAAGTGTATGGGGGTTTGTTTCCACAGTCCTGCCAGTTTACTGTAACAGAGGTAAGCTCCATATTTGTTGAAAGAGAGTCTGTCACGCGCAATTAAAAATAAATTAAAAATACAATTTTTAACAAATATTGTGGTTATTTTTATCAATACTCTTTTAACTGCAATAAAAAACTATTCTGTATGAAGTAAAATTGTCAAGCTGACATTTTGTGGAGTTAAAGAGCAGCTTTACCTTACACATCATGTAGATGACGACATTTTGAGTGAGCAAATGTAAAACAGTCCTGTAATATATAGTTTATTTTGTAAAGCAAAGATAAATGCACATAAAACTTCAGTTGCTTCTAAATCACTGTGTGTACATGCCATTTTGAAAGGCTGATGCAGAATTTTAGTGCTTGAAAGTATCTCTCAAAATCAAAATGCTGCTGTGTAAGGAGCACTTTTTTGTCCTTTGCTTAAGCAAAGAAGTGGATGAATTGTTTTACTATGGTAAATACTTACAAAAATCAGGTATTTTTAGAAAGTAGTGCTCAGAAATGGCTTGAGCACTAGTTTGACAAGCATGTCTTTTGATGGTGCTGGCAGTTTAAGCAATGCCCCCAGCAGCTTAATCCCACTTTCTCATTTGCTCACACTGACCTCCAGCCGCGTGTTCTGGCCTGCTTTCTTCTGCTGATACTAGCATTTACATGGTGGAATGGTTGCAAAATCAGGGAGCTGATCCAAGAGGAACAAAAAAAGCTCACAACCTGTTATGAAACAGTACTTTTACTGCAATATAGATGTATATTCTCTGTATTAATTGGGAGGGGCAGAAGGAGAATCAGGTGCAGAGGAGCATCTGTATAATGGTGTAAATACTGGGAATTACAGATTTTCAGATAGGGTTTGTGAACTGCAAAAAGGTTTTGGAATTACTAGAATTTAAGGCAAAAATTTCAATTTGAAGATGTCTGTAAAGACAAATTTTCTTTGTACTACAAAAAGTCTGCCCTTTCTGATCAAGCCTCTGCAAATAGCAGCTGTACTTAATTTTTATTGACAAGTAATTTAATAAATAATACCTTCCCCCAAATACCTTTGGCTTTAGGATATGAAGAATTTTTAAAATATTGATAATTGTTAAAACACTTCCATGAATTCTGTCTGAGAGCATTCACACAAAGATTTTAATATGATATACTGCTTGCCAACTTCAGATGGTTTAGTAATTTTCTCTAACTTTCCTGGTAGTTCCCTGGTATAGAATTCTGTTGTTCTGGTTTTGCTGCTGTAACAGAAAAACAGAACAGAAATGGCCCATTGCTGTGTTTCCACACCAGAAATTCTTTTGTCACTTTTAAGTAAGGCATTAGAGTATGATAGATATTGTGCCTCATGAGCATCAACAGTAATAAATATTGTTTGATTCACGTACATGGAGTTGTCAGCAATTAATTGTTTTACTTAATGTGTTTCTAAATTTCACATTGGAAGATATTTCAAAATGGGGTTAAAGCAGAATTTTCTAACTAGCAAAATTAAGCTGTTAAATTAGATTACAAGCATTTGCATTCCTTATAGAATAACACCGTCAGACTTTCCAGAGCCTTGTTCAGGGAAATCAGAAGCTGGTGAAACCTTAAGATTTAATCCATTAAGGTAGTGGATCCACTGAAATAGTATATGCATTGTCAATCCATTACATTTGTTTCTTCTTTCTAGGTTACACATTCGCAGGAAGCTGTTACACAAACACTAATGGATGGGACACCACAACGAATACAGATTGTCCCTACAGATTCAGGCCTCTCTTTATCACAACGTATACAGGTATGCCTCATCTCATGCATTCTAAAAGCAGAGATGAACTGTTTGCTTCTGCCAGTTTTCACATGCAGTTCTTTTTTATTTGCATCATGTTACTTGCTTTAATGTAAACATTCAGTCCTGGGTGGCAGAGACCCTTTCTATATAAACAGAAATAAAACATCATTCCAATCTTCCCTTTTTTTTCCCCTTTTTTTTCTCATAAGAATTTTAACATTACAAAAAACTTTATTCACTGAGCAGGAAAATACTTCTTCCAATACCATAAAGACACTGTTCTTTGAAAGTTGAATATTTTGTAGATTTCAATTGAGTTGGAGCATTTCTACATTTTGGAGTGAGGGGGAGTGAAACACTGCATTGTATCACTGATCCAAGTCATGAAAAGGTGCAAAGAAACCTAATGTCTGAGAAGAATACTGGTTTTTGGTTGTCCCAACCCATGTTTTATGTCCTGTTCATAGCCTGGCCAGGTAATAATCTCCAGTTCAAGTGAGGATGTGAAGTTTTTGGCAGTGTAGGTAATTAAATCGACATACAAATGTGTATATGGAGATTAGGAAGATTTGGGGAGTGGAATTTTTTATGTTATCCCTTAAAAGTTAGTGCAAGTCTTTGCAAAAGTTTTATTTTTAATTTTCATCATAGAAAAAAAGTATCAACTGCAGAATAAATGTAAAAAATATTCTTAGATATATGTTGTTCATACAAAAACACCCATTTAAGCAAGCCAGCCTGGTAGAATCTTGGCTGCTTTTTCTTTTGCCGGCTTCACTTTTCAGCATTGTCCTCTGGTTTTTTTTCCTGTTTTGGCGCATATGTTCAAGCTTTCAACCTTCCAAGGCTCTTCAGAACCACCCCCCATACATGTTAGGGTATTTTTAGTTTTATTACCACCCATCCTGTGCTCTAGTCATGGTACCAGTCTTACCTATCCAGTTGATCTTTGTTCCCTCAGCTATCTCCACTCTTTTTTTCACACTTTGTGTACAACTGTACCTTTTATTAACCAATACATGTTCATCAATTTATCACCATCTCTTTGCCCTTGATTTTCCTTGTTAATACCTGTATGCTATAATATCCCAGTAGTGTGAAGCCATTTGATAAAATTTCAGCATTGGGGTCTGAATGGGAGGCAACAACACACAAGCCTATGAGCCTTTACTGTTGAACAGTGCTGTTGGTTCACAGCCAGTGGCAGGCTTCTAACTCTTCTCTGGCAGCGTTTTTGTGGGGGAAGACCTGCTCTTGGTTAGGCACTGTAATTACTGCAAATACAATGAACGTAGAATAGTTATATTTCTAGGGACTACCTTTATGTAGTTTTTCATTGTCTTGTGTAGCTGGAAGATCACTTGTTACTAACCCGGCTACTTTGTTCCCTGTCTTTTTCCGTCATGCTCATTAATTCTGTCGTCAAAATGGATGGTAAGCACTTAGGTGGTTGTCTCTTGATATGTGTGGAACACTCAGTCACATGGCATCCTTCCTGCAATAGACTTCAACAAACGTGTCACCAGTATCAAACTTAGCAATGAAAACTTTCTTCAGAGAAGAATTAGTGCGAAGAGTAAAGAAGTGTGTAGAAATAAATGCATCTAAGTGAAATGTCCAAAATAAATGTTAGATTATTTTTCAATCAATATTTTTCCTTTATTGTCCTCTATTATTATTAAATACACATAATTACCTGAAATATTGAAATACAGAATACTCAGTAAAATATTCTTTAAAACATGTTTCATTAGTCACCCTTTTTACGGAATGTTAACATTTCTCTCGGAGAAAAATTGAATGTCAGATTTATTAAACAGGCATTTCTGTGCAAAACAAGCTGTTATAAACGTGGATTAGTCCTCTTTGTTTAGACAGTTTCTTTTTTCTATAATAGGAACACACAATTATTGATGTGTTTAATTTACTGAAAGGATTTTCAAGTGGAAGTCAAAGCTTGTTAACAGGCTTGAAAGCAATAAAAGAAAATAATATCCTCCATTATCATCAGGGTGCTTAAATGAAATCCGTGAGGGAAGTGTATTTTTATGCAGTTCATCCTGAATTGATATATTCCTGTTCTATAACATTATCATTTTAGCGATATTGAGTTTCAGATTATTAAGAAACATAATGTGTTGTCCCTGATTCCAGATGGATTCCCTTGAGAAAGTAAGTGTTTTTCCCTCTGATTTTTTTTTTTCTCTTATCTCAACATTTAGGTATTGCCAGTTGTTACACTTCAGTGAACTTTTCAGCGTTCCCATTGCAGTTTAGGTGGGGTTTTTGCAGGTATATGGCCATAGGAGGTCAGCTGCAGACAGAATGTGCTTAATTGTTTAAATTGCTTTCTCTTATGCCTCTGTCAGTTGTCAAATGCTTGACAGCTGTGAAACCATTTGTGCAGATGGAACAGCTTTTTATGTATACCAGCATAACACTGTACCTACTATATCGTGGTGAAAACTACCTGGGCATCCTCCCAGAATTGCAGGAACCCATTTGAAGAGTTGGGACTCCATTTGTTAAATAGGAGGTGAAGTGAATTGTGTGAAGTAGCACTGGTTCGTCTGCCTACTATCCTGCCATATTTATCTGCAAATACATATATTGTTTTTAAATTACACAACTGGACTACCATAGGAAAACAGATAATTCAGTTTATATGTCCCAAAAAAAAGTTTAACTGTAGTTCAGATTTGTGTCTTCACTGTTCGGGACATGCTGTTTTTTTGAGCATGCTTTGTATAACCTTAACTAGGTCAAGTATGTGCCTTTTTCGATGTACACATAGTTGTGCTTTTAAGATTTGGTGGGAGACCGATTTTAGGTACAACTGTCTTTCAAAGAGCAAGTCTAGAAATTCAAGAAACAGCTCAATATTCTATGTTAGGCTTTTGTATACATATGCACTTCTGTTGAGGAGAACACATTGGATTTCTCCTAATCCCTGTAAAGTAGGTGTGTTTGGAAAGAATGGGAATGGAACATCAGCTACTTTAGACACAGGAGAAATAAAGATTGTAAATCAAAGAGAACAGAAGAAGGAAAAGAAAGTTAAGAAAAGAAAATTAAAAGGGCAAGGAAGGTTGCCTTCTAAAGAATATAAAACCAACATAAAGGAATTAAATGGAGAAATAAGGGACTGCTGTAGCCATTTGTGGTCCCAGACATGTAGAGATCTGAGAAAACTGAATGGAAAATCAATCGTGTTGATAATTAATGTTGTGTTTTTGCATTATCTTCTCACCCTACACCCCAAATCTCGTGCTAATTTATATTCTTTATATTTAGAATTTTATCATCTTACTTGGCCTTCTCTCTTAAATAAGCTTTTAATCGTGTTTAGTAGAGAAAAAAAATTGAAATTTGATCCATTAAAATGTTAATAGCAAAAGGCCATCTGAAGGAAACACATTCATTTTGTTTATTTTGAAGCTCGTGATTTGTGAATATTTGAAAGTGGCAATATTACTTTATAACTGCTGAAATTAGATACTCATTGCTGCTTACCTTTTTAAAACACAAGCTATACACAGGTTTTTTAAACACATATAAGTATACTGAGCATTTACAGGAAGAATAAACCTTTTGTGAAAGTGCAATAGCAGAGGTCACAAAGACTTGTGTGAAATTATGCCTCATTCAGTTTCTTTTTGCCATGGTTCTCCACCTAGGAAATATAATTAATATTGCCACCCCAATTACTATGGAACTAGTTATGGTAAGTGTTAGACCATGAAATAAATGATTTCATCAGTAATAAGGACTGTATAAATGTTAGGGATACGTAGATAAAATAAATGTTTGGTTATAGGATAAAAAAAAAGTTAATAGGAGCTGTTTTACTGATCTGTAATTCAAAATAGTTTGCAGGAAACGGTCTTTGAGTATGATTCTACTCAGTCTCCAGAATAAACCGGGCAGTTTTCCATATGGTCATTTTGATGGAGAAATGAAGGGACTAAAAGTGAGATTTACGGTGGAGCATATATGGAATCTTGATTTTCTCTGCAGATTATGATCTTTTTACAAAGTTGGTAGAAAATGGAGGATTATTTAATAATTATTTAACTGATGTTTTTGTGCTTGAAAATAGGTATAAAATGAGAAAAAACAGCCTGTAGGTTTGTTCTTGATTATTAAAAATGAAAATCCGTTTTTCCTTTAAAAAAAAAAAAAAGAAAAACGAAAATGGCAGGGACAGAGATTCTGTTTTACTTATTTTATTTAGAAATGTATATGTAAAAAAAGGTCCCCACAAAATGAAGCCTAAAATGTATATACAGGTGCAACAAGATTATTGCTTCTCTTGCTGTTTGGTGCTTACTTTTTTCACTTGAACGTCTACATTTGTGCTTTTAAGAAGTTTTTTGTTAAGCAGCCAACCCCAGGAGGTGCTGAGCACTTCACGTACTATGTAATGGATTCAAGAGTTAAGATTTTTTGTAACCTGACGGGTCTTAGAGCTGAGCTACAGACATACCTTGAGTTCTGGATGCTAGAATTTTCAGGAGTTTCCGTAGTGTTGTAAAAGCACAGGCCAGTTGTAAAAATTGAGTATGAACTCAGGTTTTCACCTCAGACACCCTTGATTGAAATGTGTTTCAAATACAGTGACAATCCAAGTTGTCACCTGAGTTTAATTCGCTCTTGTGTGATGGAGGGGAAGATGATCCTGCTTCACAGTGTCAAAGGCAAAATTCCCTTTTTCTTCAAGTGCCCAGATTGGGTCCAAAGGTTAACTTAAATTACCATAACAATTTGAGATAAATGTATTATTAGATTGTCACAGATCAGCAGACGGGCCAGAAGATTCAGATTGTTACAGCACTTGATCAGAGCTCAGCAGGCAAGCAGTTCATCTTAACAAATCAGGATGGCTCTACCCCAAGCAAGGTGATCCTTGCCAGACAAGATTCCACTCCAGGAAAAGTTATCCTAGCAACTCCAGATGCTGCAGGTGTCAACCAACTGTTTTTTGCATCCCCTGATATTTCTGCACAACACATCCAGGTAGATAATCCACTTTATTTCATAATTTTCATTCAAATGGGATAAGAAAAGATGTTTTATTTCCAAATAAATCTGTCTGGGTTCTCCTTTTTTGATTTTTTTCTAAGGTATAATTTTCCTTACATTAGGACTCGTTGTGGATACTCAAAAATTATGAGGAATTTTTTTTTTAGTAAATTTATTGCTTTTAAAATTTATACATTGGTTCATGACATTAGAAATAATACAGTTATTTTTACTGTCATCTCCAGATCCTGCCACACCAACTGTCCTCCTTTATTTCTGCTTGTTGACTCCATCTGTTTTCACGTATTGTTGAACAACATACTCTTTTCTTCATTGTCTTTATCATTTAACATTTCCTTCTGCTTGTTTTCCTTTTTGTACACTGTTGCAACTGCAGTTCAGCTGTTTGAATTGTACTCCATGATAACTTCTCAGACTATTTAGTAGGGAAATACTCAGGGAAAATAACACTAATAATTTTGAATTTACTAGTGTGAGATTGTAACTAGCCAGGGTTGTAACTCCCTAAGCTGGTCCCTAGTGCACCTTACTCCCATGCCTGTTGTAGGTGCTGCTTCCTTAGTTGTCACCCTCCAACTTCCAAGCTTTCTGTCCCACATCCTCAACCTGACAAGGATGGAATGGCACTGATGTGAAGAATGTGAAAAATATGTACAGAAGACTTGAGAGATGTGACCTCGTCCTTCAGCATGAAGTAGGAGATTACTGCGCTCCAGCTGAAGTGTAGTTACTGCACATAGTTTACCCACATACATTTATGCTGCTGTGAAATACATCAGTGGGGTAGGCCAGACAACAGTGGGATAGCTACAGTCCGTTTAGTCCTTTATCTTACACTTAAACAATGGCCATAAATAGCTACTTAAGGAAAAGTATTAAAAACTGGACAAGTAAATAATGATCTTTCTGATCATATTCTTTTACTTCTATTAGCTGTTGATACAGAGCAACCTCCTGATCTGGAGACTGCAGCAAGACTATCACATTTGATATGTTAAACAACCTTTTTTTGTTGTGTTTATAGACCACATATGCTTTGGTCTGTGCAATATCCTATAGTATTGTATGGTGTGCAAAGAATACTTTAGTTGATTTGATCTTCTGAGGGAAGTATTTAATTAGATGTGCCTTGTACTATAAGAGACATATTAAGGAGTGTGGGGTTTTTTACAAATCACTACTACATCCTTTTTCAAGTAATCTCTTTTCAACTTAAGGCCCCTAATCAGTTTAGTTTGTGCTCTTCTGTGAAGTAGTTCACTCTGATTCACTACTCACATGTTGTGTAAGCTTGAAAGAATCTCTGAATTATATAATACTTTTGTTTTTGAAACTCGCAGATCTTTGCAAATGGACATCCAAGGTCCTTGCTCCAAAGAATTTTATTACTGTGAATAGGGGAGCAGTAGCAAATACCAGTCCTATTGAGAGGCATTGAAGCATGTTTAGTGTTATCATACACTTTGTATTTTAGGTAAGCCTCAAAAAGTATAAACCAGTCGAAGTCATCCATATAAAAATTATTTTCAAAGACAGTGTAAGTGATGAGAGGTGTGCCACACTGGTTTAAAAGGCAAAATTCAAGAATAGAGGAAATCTGGACAAAAAATTGAAAGAGTAGTTCTGATTGTATAGTTTGGGCAAAATAGGTTAGTTTGAGAGGCAACAGAGTGTTCTGTCACTTTAGTTAAATTGTGCTGTTGTCAGCTAATATGTATGGGTAGAGAGTTCCTTTCTCTGCTTAAAAGTTCATGAAATACAGAGTAGCATTCATTTGTTGTTCACCTGCATCCTCTTTGGGATCTTTTGTATTTTCTCTCTCAAATGATCTTTCCATCTGCAATGTCACCTGTTTTCTTCTTCTTCTGTAGCCTTCACTTGAAATGCATATTTGTTTGTTCTGCAAAAAACCTCTCCATTATTGTATCTTATCTTTACATTGACTCATTTGGCAAGACACTTCCTCCTGTCATCTATTTTACCCTCAGTGGGTCTTTTTCGTGTTAATAATCAATTTTTATTCTTCATGTTCATGGTCAGTTAGTGAGTTCTCTGAGTCTGGGATATTTATTTCTCCTTATGGGCCCGATTCTGTAGTCCTTCCTTATGTGGAACTTCCCATTTCAGTGCAGGTTTCATTTATGGAAGCACTTAGAATATGTTTATATATATTTTCTATGATATCATGAAAATGCATAATGTTAATACTGGCAATTTGGAAGGAACAAAGGGTTAATATTTTCTTAACTCTTCAATCTTATTTTTCTTAAAAAGATTTTTTATTAAAAGTAAAGTTAAGAGATTAATCTCTAGGACAGTATTGTTAACAAAGGCTAACTAGAAAGAAGTATGCTGGTTAAACTTTCCTATATATATATCAGCTATACTATCTTCCAAACTTTCTAAAAAGCATGATTTCTTAATTTTTCTCTATAGAAGATAGGGTACTTTTCATTTTTGTTTACTTACCTTTCTGTCAGGGGTCCTGTTCTGAGTATGTGAAGCAATAATGAGAGTCTGGCTTCCCATTAAGACACAGTAGAAGTTAAAAACTCTTAAATGTTTTAAACTATATTCTCTTTTTAATGGGAAGAATATTGTTTTCTCATCAAGATTATGTTTGGTTGTTACTTGTGATTTATGTATTTCCTTTTTAAATTGAATTTTTGCTGTGCTATATTTATGTTGTGGTGGGATAGAGTTTTCAAAGATCAAGTGGAAGATTCTAGTGCCTACCTTGTAGTACTGGGATTCTAATATTATGTGCTTAATGAAGCTTTACAGGTACCAGATATAAATGAATGAAACAAGGCTTTCAGTTACTAAAAGCTAAACGGTATACCAGTTGATAGTTAGTGATAGCATCCAGATATGTTTTCTACTGGTCCACTCTTAAAGTGTATTATAAAAAAAGGAGTTAATAAACCTGAGTGTAGATATAGTAGCCTTCACAAGGGATTTTTTTTATTCTGTCTGTTCAGTATGCATCCATGCTTCAGTATCTTTTGTACTCTGGAAGAGTCATTAGGATATAAATATAAAAGGTAAGAGTATGCAGATGCCAAATGTTTTTTAAAATGTCAGTCCATTTTGCAGAAGTAGTATTTAGAGAAATGATATCTGGAATTCTTATTAAAGGCATAACAAGTAAAAATTTTGTTCCCTCCTGAAAGGGATCACATAGACATGGCAGGTAGCTCCTTAGTGTCTCTGAATGTAGATTTAGTCTCTTAGAGAAAAACCACAAGCATGAGGTATATTTTACTATTACTAGATAGTAAGGAAAAGAAATATTAAATTCTTTAACACTTCTTTTCAGATTTTAACAGACAACTCCACCAGTGAACAGGGCCTAAATAAAGTGTTTGATCTGTGTGTCGTATGTGGAGACAAGGCATCAGGTATTCTTTTTTCTTTCTTTTTCTTTTTAAGGCGGTGCAATTCTTTAAAAGCAGTTTAAAATTCCTCTGAAGCTATATAACAGTTTGCATGCATATACATACATATCTATATCTCTATATATGCACAAACAGGATTCTCTTTCAGTGCAGAATTACACTAAATGGTACTCTGACATCCATGAGTGGGATTTATTGTTATTTTGCATAGAATCATAGAATATCCTGAGTTGGAAAGGACCCACAAGGATCATCGAGTCCAACAACTGACCCTGCACAGGACCATCGCCAAGAGTCACACCATGTGCCTGGGAGCAGTGTCCAAGCACTTCTTGAACTCTGTCAGGCTTGGTGCTTGGACCGCTTCTTTGGGGAGCCTGTTCCGGTGCCCAACCACCCTCTGGGTCAAGAAAGAACTTTTTCCTAATATTTAACCTAAAATCCCCCTAACACAGCTTCATGCAATTCCCTCAGGTCTTGTCACCAGAGGGAAGAGGTCAGTGCTTGCCCTTCCTTTTCCCCTTGTGAGGAGCCTGCAGACTGCTATGAGGTCTCCCCTCAGCAGGAAGCAAATTTCCTAGAAAATAAAACCAATTAATTTTTTTTTTTTAAAAGTGGCAAAGTTTAGAATTAAAGATACAGTTGCTAGAGCTCTAAATACCTGTCAGACTTCACCCATCTGAAGAAAGTTTCTGCCAAAGTTAGGGCAAAGATCTGGTTGGTCAGCTCCAATTGCTGAAAGTTCTCTGACTCCGTAGGAGGGTTGGAGTCTCCCTTTGAGGGCCTGGAGATCCCAGGAGCTATTCCTCCTATGCTGGCCCTGGAATAGTGAGCAGTGGTAATGAATTTGGGAAGGGTGCCATGTTTCTCTGAGCCAGCTGCAGTTTCTGGGGAGCCTCCTGTGTGACAAGCAGTGTAATGAAAACTGATTTGCAGACACCTCCAAACTCAAGCCCAAGAAGCTACATCAAAGAGCAGGTGAAGAAGCAGCCCTGGTGCTTTGCAGAATGAATATTCACAGCTCAGATGCTGTTAAAATGTTTCACATATTATTCTTGTAACAAATATGATGCTTTTGAAATTTCATGTTTTAGTAGTGTGGTAAAAAGGTTGTGATAAAGAAATCTAGAAAACCTATCAGAAATTTTAGAAACTTCAGTCAGACAAGACTGATATATCTAAAAAATGTTTATGAGGAGTGAGGAAAGAATCTAAAAATATGTTTTATCTTAAATTAGGTCATAGTTCAGATTTATTTCTGTAATGTGCCCTAGTTATTTCGAAGATTCATAAATTAAAATTGTAGTGCCAAGCATGCCTTAAAAAAACCTAGTACTTTTTAGTAATGTTTTTATTTTATGCAAAATCAAAATAATTTACTTCTAAAAATAATTTTAAAACTTTCTGTAGTATATCTTAGTAATTTTTATATTATACAGAAAATGCACAGAACTGGGGATTTTTTATAAAAAATTATAGCTATTCTAGATTATTCTTTCATTGAAGTTTTGCTGAAAGAACTGAGGATGTACCATTACTCTGTTAGGAAAATGAAAGGTGAAAGTAAAGCTTTGAAGGGATTGCCTGCTGCTGTCAAATGCCATGTTTGAGCTTTCCATGGTCCCATTAGATTTAATGCATACAATTTCAGCAGCTAAATTTGTAATGAGCAATCACAGGGCTTGTCTGTAGGGACAGTTTGAAAAAATTACTAGAGAAATGTATAAATGAAAATGTTGGGGTTTTTTTTTATTCTTGCTGACTTGTTTTCTTAGCTTTTTTTAACTCTACTGTCAACAGATAAGGAAAGAATTTAATAACCAACTTTCCTGTTTGTAAAATCTATCCTGTTTAAGTGCTTTGAACTAGAAAAACAGTTCACTTGCTTTTTTATGTTGTTCTATAGCCTCAATATATTTTAAGATCTGTAATCCATGGAGAAGAAGCATGTTTGTTTTTAATAAATATAAACTCTAAAAAAATAGTATTACACTGTAAAATTAATGTCATGATTTATGTTGTTTTGTAATTAGGGCGTCACTATGGAGCAGTAACTTGTGAGGGATGCAAAGGATTCTTTAAGAGGAGTATACGGAAGAATTTAGTTTATTCATGCCGAGGAACAAAAGACTGTGTCATTAACAAGCACCACCGGAACCGATGTCAGTATTGTAGGCTGCAGAGATGCATTGCTTTTGGGATGAAACAAGATTGTAAGTCTGAATAAGAGCAAATTATTTTATCTGGCAGCGGTGGTAAACTTTGTGCTACAAAGTTTTTGCATAAATGGAAATTATTATCGTGATTGTGTATTTTTATGTCGTCGTAGCTTTTTCTTTAAAGAATTGTACAAGTTTGGTGTATCAGAAATCTGAAATGCTTTCAATTGTATATATTGCTTTACAAACTTAATAAGCACACTGCATGTGGTGAAAGTCAATGAATTGTTACTCCGGGGTGGCAAATGTCAAGCATGTCTTTCTCTTCATTTTTTTAGGCAGTTTAATTTTCCTATGTGTAAATTAGGCTACTGAATATTTTGAATTCTATCTTCTTTTCACTTTTGCTGCAACTGAGACTACTGGCAATTTCTGTTCAGTTTTGGCAAAGCTCTGCAGAGACAGTTATTCACAAGGCAGAGATCCATAGTGATTTAAAGTTCAGTTCTGACCAATTCCTGCAGATTCCAAGCTCCTTTTTAGATTTCCATACATTAGAAGTAGTGATACTTCAATACCACAACAATATCAGAATACTAAACGCACAGAAAGGCAAGCAATACACAAATAGTGATACTGCCCTAATACTGCTGCTGAACATACAGTATTAGTCCTGTGCTCTGCTGTCATCCAGCTCTTATATTGCTGCCCTCGTGAACCTCTGCAGACATTTTCCTCCTTACAGCCTTGCTTCTGTCACCGGAAATCAGTAACACTTTTCCAGCACAGAGGAATTTAATTCAGAAAGGGAGGAAAAGCTGGGGGCAGTGAAAGTGAATCTTAACCCTCTAGTTCAGCTGGCAGTAAGTAAGAAAAGGCCCCTTCACTTTTCAGTCAGAACAAAATCACCAGGCTTAGTGATCAGAAGGCAGGAAAAGGATCTCTGGGTTGTGGGGGAACACTGAGTGGGGGAGAGGATTGTTTGGGGATAAATCTCATTCCTCAGTGGGGTGGGGAAAGGAAAGAAAATTCCCTCAGTTATTTGTCCTTTGAAGAAGTCTTGGTCTTTTTTCAGCAAAGTCAGATGCTACTAGCAAGCACAGGGTTAGCAAAAGAAAATGAAATACTTGCCTCCATCTCCCACCCTTTCAAAGTACTATTTGTGGTTTGCAGGCTGACTTTAATGGCATTGTCAATACTTGATGATATTATGACATTTGGGGTTTATGATACTTACCAACATAAAATTTGAATAGCATCACAGTCTATTGCTAATTTGAAAGCTTTTTAATTTTTTCTCTTTAGTTACACATTTTCCACATTTCCACATTTTCCCTGTAGGGTATAATACTGTAAGTTTCCTTTTAATGTTCTCTAATCCATTCAAAGCGAGGTGATAAATCTGTAGGCAAAAGCCCAGATTCATTCCACCTAGTTTCACTGAGGCATTCAATTTAAAAATCTGCTTCTTTTCTAAAGTCAGTGGTTGTGGGTCAGAATGTCACCCAGATAGATCTTAAATGGTCTGAAATGAACTTTGTGAATGTCCCTTTCCCTCTGTGTCGTCCAAGGTCCTAACTTGAGAAGCTTCTTTAGGTGCATAAAGTTATGTGGGTTCAACACAGACCCACAGTCCATGGAAAAAGGTACTATGAGTCCTTTGCAAAGGAAGTAAGAATGTGGGATAGTCAACCTGAGAGAACAAGAAGCCTTAAGATTCCATTTTGATTCAGATTAAAAATAGTATATAAGGAGATTTATCCCTTAATTGTAACTTGAAAATTTTAGTGTCTCTATATTTGGTCTCAGACTCTGACTACCACATCATTTCAGTTAGGACAAATCAAATCAGTTTGCTGGTTTTTACCCAACTTCCTAGCTTGTTGGTTATGGGATATATTTTACATATGTTTTAGTTATTTTCAGAATTATTATTAAAATTGAATGTTAAATAAAGAGAGAAAAGAAGTACTACTTCGTAGTCTGCAATTTGGGCTGTGATTTAATAGTTGAGTATTATTTTTTTAGCTGTGCAGTGTGAGAGGAAACCTATTGAAGTGTCAAGAGAAAAATCTTCTAACTGTGCAGCTTCTACAGAAAAGATCTACATTCGGAAAGATCTTCGTAGTCCATTAGCTGCAACTCCAACATTTGTAACAGACAATGAAACAGCAAGGTATGTAAATTATACTCAGAAGTAGCTATCTCCGTCTCCTGAAACAGGAAAATTCAATTTTAAAATTAATTAAAATTTGTGCTATTTTCTGTCAGATCAACAGGTCTGCTGGAATCAGGAATGTTTGTTAACATTCATCCCTCTGCAATAAAAAGTGAACCTACTGTGCTGATGACTCCAGATAAGGTATGTGATGATATGACTGATACATTAAGTAGTGCTCATTGCTGTAATTGTATATATAAGGAGGGAAGGATGTTCTGTTGTACTGCTATTTGGTTGAATTCATTTTAAAACACTGCTTTACAACATTAGCCTGTGTTGCAAATGCCTTCTCTTTACAAGAATCATTTTAGCCTCACATAGTAAGAATGCTAAAAACACTACGAAGTAAATGCCCTCTATTCACATTTTTAGACATATTTAAGGGCTACATTACTTTAATTTTTGTGTTGGGAAGTCCTGATACTTGGCTATTTCCTTTGTATGTATGAAGTGAGGTGTTCAGAAAACCTCTCCTGGCATTATCACAGTGCATTTCATAAATTCTGTTGGATTTTTTTCCCCTGAATCACTACTTTTTTTGTAGAGCTAAGAAGAGCTATCTCAGTGACAGTCTTACTTCTGAGCTGTTTTTCATTTCTTTCCCATTTTGTTATACTTCCTGATCCACTAAAGCTGTGTGGTAACTTTCCTACGTATGCACAGTAGGAAGCTTTTGTATTTTTCTAGCTGATACTAAATTGCCTCATACTGTTTTCATGCATTTTGCCTTGCTTGCTCTGTCTGCAAAGGGCCCCATCAGAAGTTGTTTATTCTATTTCACTTTTCTGGCTCTGTAGAGAATGACAACACAAGCTAAGTGACAGGTAGCATGCTGGTGTTAGTAGCAGCATACTTGTCTGTAATGATGTACTTTCCTTTTTTTTTTTTTCCTTTTCGTGGTGTAAGGTGGAAAACATGTCTTACTGCCTCTCTGAGTTGCTGGTCAGTACTGAATCACCTTGTTCACTTGGAGTTATATAAAGACATAGACACCAAAAAGGCTGCAGCAAAATTCTTTTTCTGCCTGCTTTTAAAGATGACTTGTTATGCATTCCTTCTTTTCAAACATTCTCCTACCCTATTACAACTGACCTATTTACATGGGGAAAGAAGGAAGATGCTAAAAATATAATCCAGTGCAGTCTTATAGTCCTGGTAACTGACTAGTGAGCAGAGAAGATAAATCCTCTTTCTGCACTTGCTTACCACCTGCAGTATTCTCTTTGAAAGAAATAGGTAGCTATTACTTTTTAAAAGTAAATATCTAAATATTTCATATTTTAGATGCAGTGCAGTGTCTAATTGCTGTATGATGATTACCCATTTACTGAAAATAGTTTTACAGGTCTGTGCATAAGCTCAATTCTTCATTTGTGTAAAAGTTAGACTCTTCTGTTGCAGGTTAACTGCTGCCAATTAACTGCGAATTGAAAACTGTTCTTTTCCCTTAGGTTGAAGCATGTCAAGGAGATTTAAGTACGCTGGCAAATGTGGTGACTTCATTAGCAAATCTCAGTAAATGCAAAGACATATCACAAAGCAGTACAGAGCTATCCATGATTGAGAGTTTAAGTAATGGAGATGCATCATTATCTGAACTCAAGCAAGAAGAACAAGCTAGTAGTGATGTTACAAGGTAAGGCATGTTACACTTGAAAATATTACTCTTTTCAAGAAGGTCTCTGTCAATTCAGACCGATTAAATCATCACAATTGGGAAATTTATCTGCTTTAAAAGTAATAGTGATAACAGCGTAAGCTCACGTAGGAGATAAATCTGTAAGATTCTTCCAAGTGAAATCAAAAGGAAGTTCCATTTGAGAAATAAATGCTTTTATTTGTTTATACTTGAAATTAATTTAAATTTAAATGTTACAGCTGATTTTCTTACCTTTTGGTTAGTCACACTAAGTAAGGCATGTGAGATCTTGTACTATAGTCTTGGTACTTGGTGTCATCCTGGAAAACTGGTTCATAAGCGATCTCACCTGTGGGAGGATTTTAATGCCTGTAACCATTAATCACCGTAAAAGCCTAAAAAGCATTTTCCTTCTACACAGGAGGAGTCACAGAATTCTCACTATTAATACAAATACATTTGGTGAATATCCTACAAACTTGTGTCTTGCCCTGGTTTTAACCGAGCCATTGTGGTGAGCACATGTGCAAGATACTCTGTGTAGTACGTACTCAGTTATTCCATCAATCACAATCTTGTTCTTCCTTGGTTGTCATCTCATGCAAGCTTCTGACAGCTGTCCCAGCAATATTCTTTTACACACCATCCAGATTGTACATGCTGTTCTGAAAATGTGTGTGGAGTAAATCCATTAAAGACAAAAAAGGTGGGCATATAGTGGTTTGTACTGACTGAAACACAGGGCTTCCCCTGCAGTCTCTACTGCTTTGCATAATTGCAAGCAGATTACTCTTTTTCTTCTCCTTTCTTTATATACTCCTCGGAAAGTCAACCTGACTTTCTACAGATGCTGATTTGGGCTTTTGCTGTGTCCTCTTAGGTAAAGAATGTAACAATATGTTATGTAAATAGCACTGTTATGTGTGCTGATAAACATCATTCAGTACTATGGCTGTTCAAAGAGATGTAGTAATCTTTTATTTTCTTGCACTTTCAGATGCTTATTTTTGCCAACTTCAGAGTTTCTGTTCGGTTTTAAAAATCTGTCTTTGAAAAGGCATCAGGTTCTCTCAGCCAGAGAGCTTGAAAGAGCTCTGACTCAGCACTCATGTCCAGTACATTACATAATAGATTTACAGTGGGGAGGTTCAAGTTAAACATGGCTGTGAAAGCGAAGTTGTTACCCAAGGAGAAACTAAAATTTTTCTTTACATCATTGATTTCTTTGTCAGGCCCTATGCCAGCTTGATTTATCAGACACAGATGTTTACTGAAGTAAAGGAGTTTAAGGGATTTCAGAGAGTGCGTTTTATCCATCCATGCTTTTCATTTATTTTATTATATTCCACTGCTTTCAGCTACAGTCGTTATGCTTTCACTATCGCTGCTATGAACTTACTGTACAACTTTTGTTGGTAGTACCCCACTACTTTTATATTGGAATTTTATATGCCTTGTCCTCTAATGCTTCATTATGTTCATTGTTTACAGTTTATTTGCAGTCCTGTATATCTGTCAGTGACTAAGCCTGACAAAAAGAGAACCAAAGTTGTTTGTAGCGAAGAATATCAATAGCATGTATTTTATTACTGATTATGCTTTGTTTTCTCACTTCGTGGGCTAGACTTTTTTAGCTTTCAGGTAAATTTGTTCTAGATTCTCTTTTCCTTGGTGTTTTACCTTTCAGTCATTGCTGACGTTGAGGCTTCGTGTTGGGAAAGGACCCACAAAGTTGAGGCACGAGGAAGCAAAGTCACTACTGACTTCTGCTGGCTTACTCCTGCCACAACAAGAATGAGGAAAAAAGTATCATGGGCAGAAATGGCTAAGCAGTGTACCTGCCTACACTATTAAAAAAGGACTCTTCAGCCTGTGCTTGAATACAGGATAGTGACAGATGCACATGACATTTACCTTTTGGGGAAAGGGGAGGTTGTGTTCCTCTCTTACCTTTCTGTCTCTGCCACATGAGGACCTCTGCAGAGATTCTATTTTTTCTCAAAAAACACCTTCCACTGAGCTGTGAGGTTTGCCTTTTCTACCTACGACTGCAAAGAGTGAGCCATGCAAGACCTGAAACTCAAATCTCTTAGCAGGATTCCAGTCATATAGCTTATAGAGCTTAGCCATGAATACATTCCCTTTGTGCCTACTTTGCATTTGCCAGAGACAGAAAATGGCCCACATATATCTTGTGTATGCCCGGTCACCCTCATGTGTACACATCAATATATACAGGCTGGTGAGGACCAAAAAGTAGCTCATTTACCATTTCAAGCCTTGAGTCAGCATCAGCAGCTCTTTCATTGTGATGTTTCATTTGGTTGTAAATGCTTGTATCAAACATCAAGATTTTTTAGCATGTTAGTGAGTATAGAGAGTTAGGGAGTGGGGAGGGAAGAGAAGGTGGCAAAGTTCTACTCCAGGCTTTGACATTAAATTAGTGATTTTAGACTCTGTGATAATAAACACCTCTACGAATTGAGAATCAGCTCTACACACAAGCTGATAATCAGCTTTTGTGAAGTTTTCAGACCTCAATTGTGTAAGTTTTTCATGCAACACTGCATGCAAATGATGCTGCTCTCAGGATATGTCATCTGTCTGCAGGCAGTGATCAAGTCTGTGTATTTTTAATTGAAGGTGTATCAGTTGTGGTTCTCGGGTGTATTTGTGAAAACACATCTCTTATCAAGCAGCAAACTACTGAGTAATATATCTATGCTATAGATATATGCTCTAATGTTTATGCTTGTGACAGGCAGGAGTCACTGCCACACGTCAGGGGGTACTAAGGATGGTATTGAAAGGATAGGAGTGCTTTCTCTTACATAGTTTGAAGCAGTCTTTTCAAATTCAGTTGAAAAACCTAAGCACAACTCATTACTTAACAACAAAAAAAATCTTACTCTGTGCTTCATAGCAGTAAAAACCTGGAAAATGTATATGTGCACTAAGTGACTGTAACAGCATCTGATGATCAGGTCCTCAAAATGCTCATGCCAGCACTCTCAGTAAACATCACTAAAGAGATCTTGAAAGGCAAACTGTGATTCAGCAGCACAACCAATATGTCAAAACTGTGAATTTGTTGGCAACTTGTGTGAACAGGATCTGCTGCTAATTTTTGTTTCAGAGTTCAATGGAATGTCAGGAAAAGTATGTTACTGACTTTTATTTTCCAAATCTCATTCTTTGAAGCAGCCGTTTAAATACAGGTTTCAGACTCATGCATGTTCCTCTTAAATTGAAACAGTCTCTAAAATGAAAGTTTATTTCCTTTTGTTTGTTTGCTTGTTTGTGATCTTACAGGGCATTTGATACTCTTGCAAAAGCATTAAATCCAGGAGAGAGCTCAGCATGTCAGAACTCTGAAAGTATTGATGCCAATGCACAGCTGCTTGGTGGAGAAACAAGCATGAACGTCGTTGAAATAGAGGGGCCACTACTCAGTGATGCTCACGTAGCATTCAGGGTACGGAATATTTTTGTTACGGTTGACTATTTATAACTATTTTAACATAATAATGTAAAATAATTATCTGATTAAATCTTATTTTGACTTTCTCAGAGGAGTAACTATTTGTTCAGGTATTTGCATTAATTTCCGATGAATTAATGTGATGAACACCACTTTTGTTCACTGGTTAACTGTTTAGGAAAAAGCACTCTTCAGTGGTTTAGCTGCACTGTTTCTTTAAGGTAAAAAACTATAAAATATACTGAGTAATCCACGCAAAAAGATTTACACAGACGAAGTGTCACATGAAGCAGAGTCAGCATCCACATTCTCGCTTTTTAACAGGCGGATCTGATGCAATCTGCAACTGGATTTTGAGACTTTTAAGTGCATTTGTCAGTTTCTTCTTTGTGTAGATACCCTGTTTTAGTATTAATTGACTTTAATGTGTTAGTGAGCCATATATTTTCTGGCTTTATTTCTCATTTTACAAGCCTGCAGAAATTCTTCTATCCATTTTTTTCATCTTCATATTATTCACGGACAAATCAAAAAAGCTTGCCCATCTGAAAACTTCTTCAGTACTAAGTGTTTGACTAAACTTTGCCCCTGTCATCAGCATCTGTTTGGATCACACCTCTAATGCAAATGTCAAGGGGTTTTTTTTAATTGTCTTAGCCACACATTATATTAAGAAGTATTAATTTCTGAAGACAGAACTACAACACTGTAATTAGCAGTTTTGAGTCAAATCTCACTTTCTTCACATATGCAGGTAATGTCACTGATTTTACTCATGGACATGGAGAAAGGTAGAGCTGGTCCTTTCTGATGTATAGTGGTTATATGTTTTGGGAGCAGCTGTGTATATTTTTGACATACTTCTTTGTAAAATATTAGTTGAAAGTACAAAAAAAGATGTTTTGTAACATAGAATTCACACACACTCTCTCAGGAGTTGTGGTAACCTCTCTAGTGCAAGCAACTTCACTCCAGTTATAATGATTCTTCTCTCTTTGAGTGTCCCAGAAGTTGAGTTTTTCTGGGATTTTCCATCTCCAGATGTCCCAGACAGGAATCTCTATCTTCGAATCAGAATTTTTGCCCTTTTTTTTTTTTTTCTTGCTTTTTAGTTACTATAGCATATAACATGTGGCTAATAATGAAGAAGTCAGTCATTCAATTTTATGTCAGGACTGTATCATGTTTATTTAAAAAAACAATTTACTTAAGAAACTCTTAAGACTGATTTTTTTCTAAACATATTATGAAGAAAGTAAAAAGTCTTGCACTTTTTTTATGATTGCCAGCTCACCATGCCTTCTCCTATGCCTGATTATCTTAACGTTCACTATATCTGCGAGTCTGCCTCCAGGTTGCTTTTTTTGTCCATGCACTGGGCACGTTCCATTCCATCTTTCCAAGCTTTAGGGTAAGTGTTCAGTTACTCTATTCACTTATGTTGTGAATATGTGCTTTTTAATTTTTTATTTTTGCTGCCTTCTTCAGGGACTTCTTAATACAAAACTACTTATTAAACCTTATAAATCTTAGTCAGTAAGGTAAACTTTCTGAATTAAAACTACTCCCAGTTTGAGTCTAATTAAGGACTTTGGTTGGATTTTGAAGGAAAAAACAGTAGATTTATAACAATCAAATGCCTGCACACTGCCGCCACTTTAATATATTTTTAGTAAATAGGAATTCCTATCAGTTTTTTAATAGCTACAGCCTTACGCTATATCCTGACTGCTTATCAGGCAATCACCAAATAAAAGCTCTATTTTTATTTTTACCTCTATAAGGTGAATTAGTAGTAGTAATTTTGCCTTTAATAACCTCTATGAATGAAATGGTTAGCTAAGATTCAGCAAAGATTCAGAATGAAGTTGTCTAATTTCAGAGGATTTTCTAAAAATAAATAGTTCCTGTAACCAGCAGGTAATTCTTACTATTCTTTTTACAGTTTGTGTAATGTCCTGGTTCTCCGTTGGAATTCGGTGTATCACTTAAAATTCATAAGCTAAATGTAGTAGTCCTTTGCTTATCGTCATGAAAAAACATCTGCGTGGAGAAAACTGATTTGTTATTTTCAGAAGTAATTTTATGAAGAGGCATCAAACAAATAAAAATACTGTATCAGCTCTGACACAAATGGAGTATAAATCATGTTTGTTCACCTCTGCAGTGTCTTCCTTTAATTCAGTATCAAAATAGTGTATGACTGTGGCAGCAAAGAGAATGCTATTTTAAAATGAGGGATTGTCCCCTTTTCCAGGAGGCCTGTCAAAAGCATGATCTGATTACCATTTGTGTTTACTCAGATGCTTAAGCCTAATGATTCTACGCTATTTTAGGAAAAATGCTGTATTGTGTGTAATTTAGCCTATGTTTTGGAGAAGGAAACAGGAGTATTCTATAAAGTTAAAGAACAGCAAAGGTAAAAAATAGGTGAATACAATGTTTTATTTTTGTAGAAATTGTTGTCCTGCAGAATTTAAAAATGCATAGCAAATGAACATAAGTACATTAAATCATTATCATTTTTTAAAAGGTGTTTGTCACAGAGAGACACTGCAAATTAGTGCTCTAACAAAAAATGAGTATTGCTTTTTAAAAATGAAATGTTATAGAAGACCTCTCTCTCCAAAAAGATCTAACAAGAAATGCTTATAGAAAAATCTGCACATGTTCTTTTAACATGTTACTCCCCAATATATTTTTCTGTTTGAGTAAAAAATATGGAGGAGTAAGCTGTCTTAATAGTGTTAATCATTCACCTGTGCTAGCATTTACAGACCCAGACAAGGTTGTGGGCAACAGTATATTTAAACACCATTTAACATAAACATAGTTTTCCTTTTGAAGAGCCTTAAAATAGGAATTCTTTTCAAGTGGAGGTTTATTTGAAATTAATGCAGCCTTTTTAGTTGAGCACATTATGTCCTATAAGTTTGACTTTTAGAAGGGTGACTCATTTCACTTTTTAAATGAAGATAAATTCATGGAGCTGATGAGCCAAACCAAAACCATAGTAATGGTTTTGTAAGGAAGATGGATAATTGGATGGATATCCAGATGGTTCCCACCTCAGGCAATGTTCTCCTTAGTCACATCAAGATAGCTGCCTTTGGCCTAATCATATAGTTAATGATACCAAATCACTGCTTAGTTCATCTTCCTGCACAAGCATCTTGGTAGGCAATAGAGTGTCCTACTGAAACATCCATCAGACTGGTTACAGCATCTTAGTGTTTTGAGGCCGCTTAAGCAAACTTAAGACCTGGTTCTGGTCTAAGTTTGATCATCCATAAAAATGCTCTAGATTATATGTTTATCTACACACATATCAGATGAGTAGCCACTACACCCTTTTTTCACTGTTTCGCAGCATAGTCCCTTTGACAGGAGCTGAATGAGGACGTGACAAATGTGTGTAGAAGCCACATGTACAGTATCATGCCTTCCAAGAACTTGATCATAGTAAAAAACATTGCCCTCAGCAAGGTTTCTGTAATCCAGTTAAGGACAAGGCTACATTCACCTGTCATTTGGCATCTTAGTATTGCAGCAAGTCATCAGAAATGTTCTTGAAGGTTACATCAACGTTCTTGCAAAAACCTATTCCATTGTATTTTTGTAGTTGAAATCCTAGCTTTAATATGCTTTTCTTCCTTGATAGGTCTTGTGCTTCTTTTAACTTTCCATTATTTATATTCACTGGATAAAACCATGAAACATGGTACCTGACTTTGACTCCTTAATGGTAGGATTTACTTTTTAAGGTACCGAGCTCCTGTTAAGCTCTGCGAGTTAGAGATGCTTGGCATTACTGAAGGTTAGATTACTAATTCAGAAGTGGCTGGATCGCATTGATATTTCTAATTTTAAGTTTCAGTATTTGAAAAAAAGTCCTGACTATACATGAAGCTGAATGTAAGGTCTAATTCTTTCAGCAAAGAAATCCTTACAACTGCTACTTATACTTTGAAGCCTGTATTTCAAACTTTATAACAGACATGAAAGGGATGCAGAAAATAGCAGTCAGGAAGCTTGAAAGCTTGATCTCACATGTTCCATTTCACATGTATCTTTAATTAAAAAGTTATACTGACCTGTCAGTTTTCAAGTGAAAAAAAGAAAAGACCTTTGAGTCTGTTCTACATCCACAATACAGGGACAGTGCAAACTTTTTTTTTGTCCATGCATGTAAATGGTATTCAAAAACTAGTGTAAATCCTAAGAAAACTAGCAGGATGGAGTACACTGTGACAGTTGTCATTTTCTGTAACTTCAGCTTGCTTTTGTGATGGAAATCTATCTACTTTTAGGTCATTTAAGCAAAAATTATTTCTTTACAAAAGGCACTTTAAACCAGGTATTTTAATTCTAGCATGCAGAGAAAAAGGATGCAGGGCTTCAGTTTGGTAGTGGTTGCAACGGTTGAATTAGATTAATGTTTTCTGAAGTGTTCTTCAAATTAAAAAAAAAAGGTGTGAATGCAAATGGCTGGTTTTATTAAGTGAAATTATTGTGTTTTTTAATAGACAGGATAACAGCATATCATTAGTAAAAGCCTGCTGGAATGAACTTTTTACACTTGGTCTAGCACAATGTTCACAAGTTATGAATGTGGCAACTATATTATCTGCGTTTGTTAATCACCTTCAAGGCAGTTTACAGCAAGGTAAGGTGTATACTGTGCACACACCAAACTTGGGGAATTACTTGATGTTTTTTTAAGTTTTGAACTGCACAGAAACTTTCTACTTATCCTTCAGTTGTTAATATTAGAATTTCATGGTTGGTATTGAAACAAATAATACTAGAAACTACGGTTCACAAGATGGAATTTTTTAGCAGTTTTGCAAAAGTCAGCTATGCTAATATTTACCTCCAAAATAAATTAAAAAATATATATGTATATATATGTGTATATTTATATGTGTGTGTGTATATATATATATAAATTATCCATCTGTCTAATATGGATTAGCATTTACTGGGGTTGGTTTTATTATGTATTGTAATGTCTGATAGTGCTCTGCTGTTCTGTTAATATCATCAACCCAAATTAGGAATATTTTGGGCAGCATCAGTGTTCAGAACACAAGTGTTGTGAATATGATTCCCCTGTATCAAGTGTATAAAGTAAAGAATGACCCACCTGTCCTCTCTGTTCACAGCTGTGACACAAAGCAGCTGAACACCAACTTGGTGATACAATTCCTTTACATAACTTGGCTCGTTGACTTCTCTATACTAGTTTTAGTCTAGATGCAAGTCTTCAGCAGATCTTCACTAAGTACACTTTGTTCCTTGTTAATCCTATGTTCTGTACCTTTGGCATAATTTTTATTCAAACGAAAGACGTGTCAGTTGGCCTCTTTCATTCTGTTCTTCTGAGCAGGAGAGGAGTCTTTTAGCTAATCTTCGTGTGCTTGTGAACACTCACAAGGTTGTGAGGACTAAAAGCTAACCGGTTAATAGTCTTCAGCAGTTCATAGTCCTAACTCATTATTAGTAAGGCACATGCATATATAAAAATCTAAGCATTTTCAGATTCAACTAGATTTTTGAGTTGTTTGCTGTTAGGAGTATGAAAATCCACTGTTGTTGATACTATGCAAACCCAGATCAGTAAGCTGGAAAAAACAGCTCACTTGACTATAGATTTTTCATCTTCTTTTATGATAAGGTAATTAAAGAACTATTTCTGATGGATTTTCATGGTTTTAAACTATCCGCAAGATGCTCCTATAAATAACAATTGTTTAAAAAAACCTGATCCAACTACAAAATTTACTGGATTAGCTAAAGATACCAACAGAACTGTGATTGTCTTTAGGGGGGGATACAAATGGTATCTGGAAACTTTGGCCTATGTAATTTTTAAAGCATGTTCACCAAAACGGGTATTTTAGTAATTAATCATGTTTTTATCATTACTACAAATCCATTTCTAATATTTAAATAGGGAATTCAGTTTGAATGCAAAAACCAGTTGTGCAGTATGCCAGCTGCAGTATCTCCAAGAGATATCAAGTTTGTGGGGTCCAGGGGCTCTAGTTGGATGGATTATGGAGGGAATGGGATTTTCAGGCTGACCCAAAGGGAACAGCTATGCACCAACCACATTCCCCTCAGTGCAAATCAGGGAAGGTGTATAGTACACCTTTTGCAGCAGTGCTGTGGTCTTTGATTAAGATAACCCATGAAGCTGTATGCTAACTTGCTGCATGGCACCTGACCCTGAGACATAGAGCACAGAGCTGCAGTAGCAGTGTATTCTTTACTTATACATAGCCTCTTCCTTCCTTGATCATTTCAAGCTCTAGTCCATGCCTGATTACTGGAGGCTTCAGTGGCTTGAAGAGTCCTTACTGTACAATTGAAGGAGGAAAAAAGGGTTGTTGCAGTCCATAATTGTATGTGTGAAGATTATTCAGACCTAATATGAATTTACAGATAGTATAGATTTCCCACTTTTGAATCTAATAAAATAATTTTTTTTTAAATTCCAATGTGAGCACATTTTTTGCATGTGTGTTGACTTGGGATTTTATATTTATGTGTGTGTTGACTTAGATAAGCTGCCAACAGACAGAGGACGACTAGTAATGGAACATGTCTTCAAATTGCAAGAATTCTGTAACAGCATGGTTAAGCTTTGTCTAGATGGATATGAATATGCATATTTGAAAGCAATCGTCCTCTTCAGTCCTGGTATGTAATTATTCCAAATGTAAAACTTTAACTGCTATTTGTTGCCATATAACTTCTGCCTGTTTCATCATATGTGGTTACTGTTATTTGCAGAATTACTGCCTCATTTGTTGAGGAATCTTGGAGGGTGTGTAATGAGGACTGTAAGAAGAGGAGGGTTAATCTTTTAATGTAAATAGTTAAATGTTGCTTTGGGGACTTTTTTGCAGGGGGACTTTAATTCTTTTTATGTGAGAGTCTTATTCTTGCCTCTACCACTGATGCTTCTTGTTGTTTTGGGTTTGGTTTTTTGGCCTTTTAATTTATTTATTTAGTGCTCTTAATTATGTGCCTCTTTTCTGGGGTACATTTTCTGAGGACCTGCAGTTTAATTTTCCGAAGTGTGACTCTTGCACATCCAGCTGAGATGGATTGAAGTTGGGTTTTTAACGTATGAAAGATTTATCTCTCTGGTCACCGATTCTCACATACAAAATTACAGAAACATCACCTTACTCCACACAGATATTTTAATAATGCAAATAGCATTTCTGGTGAGTGAACACCACAAACGTTCCCTTATATTATTATTTCTGTCTTCTAAGCAATATTTCATAATGTACTCTCAGTAGTGTTAATGGACATATATTAGGCAGTGAAGGTAAAATGATTATTTTTTCCTTTTGGGTGATTTGTCTAAAATAAGGAGGAAAGAGTCCTCTGGTTATGGTAGATAGTGACTGAGTGGTTAGCTTGTGTCACCAGTATAAGTGGACTGTAGAAAATGACAAAATTAATTTTCTTTGTTTAAAAGTTGTAGAATTAACTTTTCACTAAAGGCATCCAGATTATATCAGTATCCTGCAGGTCTTAGATTCATCATTCAGAATTGGGATTTAATATAAAGCCAAAACCAAATATTTGATAAAAGAAAAATTTATAAACCTCAAGTACTTTCTGTATTTCCAAGAATTTTTCACTGTCACATTTAGAAAGTCAATCTTCAGTCACTCCATTTTGCATTTGAAAGTTTTAAAAGCATCTAAAAGCATTTAAAAGCATTGAAAAGCAACAGCTTCCTTAATCCTTGTTGCTCTGCATTTTGTAGATGCTGATGTCCCATAGAAAAGGTTGGAGCAGATGTTAAAAAGCTGACAGAATCTTAGTGACCTTCCCCTGTCTGTAGTGTAGGACATGGAGGAGAGCTGGGTGTTTGGTTCTTGTCGGTTCTGTAGATTTATTAGATCTAAGAAGACCTTTCTTTTTCCATTCAGTTGCAGTTCACCCTTTCACACAAAAATCAGTTGAGGTGAGCAAATTTTTTGGAATCTGGACACTTCCAAAATGTAAATTCTAACCAGGTTTTCTAATATATAGAATTTATATATTGTGAGGTTCTTATGTGTGTGATCTTTTCTATACGTAGTATCTACAAGAAGTATCTGTATCTCCCAGTAAAAGTGGCAGCATGAGCAGGAATTCATGGCTTTCATCTGAGTGCACAAACAAAACCCTGCATATCTTCCATTGGTACACACACACACACACACACTCGCAAGCATTGCTTTAATGGAAGACTTCTGAGATGAAACACATTCTTGCAAATAAGAGGCGGCATAAGTAGAGTCAAGAACCCTCCAGGAAAGATGATAAATTCCCAGAGGATATTGCAGTGATACTCTTCTATTGTGGATCACTAACGAAAATCAGACCCTGTGTGTTTTCATTATGGAACGTAATCCTGTTGTCAGTCCTCATGACTAGGAAAGTCTTGCATGGTTTTATGTGTTTGCTTCTACAGTCCACTGAATCACAGGAACAGTTTCAGCTTCTTGATAAGCAGGACCTACCATGAGTTTAAATACAATATTAAGCATGCTTGAAAATGTTTGCAGCTTTTCTTTTCTGCTGAGGACTGAAGAATTGCCTGGCTTTTTGTTGTTATTTCAGAAGAGGCAGAGATTTTCTTTAAGTAGATGGTGGGAGGGTGTTTGCTGGTTTAATTTTAGTAGATAATGCTTGCAGGAGATGCAATTCTCTTTTAGGTGTTCTTACCCCGAAGTAGTCTTTTCATGGCATTCCTATACTGAGAACTTGTACACATTGTATACACTTGTACACATTGTACACATACAAAGAAAATGATGGAAGAATACCTCAAGCCCATTTTCCTAGAATGATGTCCACTAGGACTTATGATAGAATCCTTTGGAAAAATCAGTCCTGTCAGACACCTGAAAATACTAGTCTAGGAACATTGCACTTGCAAAACAAATAAACTTCAGTCTGAACAAATAAGTAAATATTATCTCTTTCCGATTATACTTGACAACACAAAAGGTAGAAGGCAAAATATGTTGGGAAAAGACTATTCAGTCACATGATGGAGAAAAATTTTCTTTAGCTCACATGTTTTCAGGATCACATTACTAACGATGTGCATCTGCTTTAATGGCAGTGTGTTCTCAATACTCTTGATCCTGTGAGCCATATAACAAAACCTTCATAGAAAGTCATGTTTAGTATCTTGAACGGAAGGTTGTTCTGGCAATGATTCACAGGCCAGAAATTACAATTGCAGAGATTTTACTGCTCTGCTACAGAATGGGGCTGGGCTGCACATGCAGCAGAGCCCTAGGCTGAGAACCGCTGCTTTAGTAGGCCCTGGTGTTTTGCTGTCTTCTGTGCCAAGCCAGCTGTTTGATTGCCACAGGACAGCCTTGGGCAAAGAGATCAGTGTAAAGGGTGTGCCGAGAAGACTTGGCTGCAAGTGTGCTAGCAGTGATCTTCAAACTACTGTTTCCAGAACTTGACTATTAGCTGCATTCCTGACACTGCTCTAAAAGCAGCGCCATGAAGTGATGCATTTTATGTGACAATGATAACTCTTCAAAACGTGTTGATTCTGTATGAACTAATTAACATTTTGTCCTCTGCATGAATTCGAAATCATGCTTTCAGAATGACTGAATTCCTATGTAGAACAAAATACTCCTCTGTGAAATGATGCATTCAGGGGAGCCCAACGTGTCACATAACTGCTGAATTGCTCCCAAAGCTTCTATATCCACAGAGCAAAAATCTCTTGGGTTTGTTTACTGGTTTTGTGTATTTGGAGAGGAGTGTGACTGTTAGAAACAATCTTTTATGTCAGAAAATTTGGCAGCTCATTTTAAGATGCCATTTGTGCAAAATAAAATCTACATGATTTGTTATGCTACTATGACAGTAAAATTTTTTCATTAAGGTGGATAATAAAAATTACAGACCATGTAAAGAGTTCAGAATTACTGGATAATAATTTCCTAATGTGACTTGGCAGTTAGGTTGATATCCTTTCATTTTAGCAAGATTTTGATTTCAAGTGTTCAAATCACTGCTAAAAATTATGTTTAGCACATTTGAAATTTTTGCACCATATAGTTGAAAAAAAAATTATCTGCTACATATCTTCCACAGGTTTTAGGAAACAAATGGTTCACAGCTTTTTATTCTGCTTTTTCTGCTGATCTTAATTTTAACCTTCGCTTCCCACCCAAATACTATTTGTGCGTACAATATTTCAGTAAATGTCAGTGTATTGAAACAATGCTGTTCTACTGCTACAGAGAACAGAGTTGTATGATCAAGATTAATGTAAACATTGCAAACACTGAATTTATTTGAACTCTTCAAAATGTCTGGTTTTATTTATGAAAAACTAAGTAAAACATAAGCCTAGAGGAACAGAAATATAAGGAGGTAGTGTCCTCCACTAAAAGTGCGGTTGCTGCAGCTACCACATAATTATTTCAGTATGTTTACAATTGAAGAATCTAGATGGATTTTAGTGCATCTTGTATAGAACAGGTATAACAATGAAGAGGGTTTGTTTTTTTTTCAGATCACCCAGGTCTAGAAAATGTGGTACAGATTGAGAAATTTCAAGAAAAGGCTTATATGGAGTTCCAAGACTATGTAACAAAGGCATATCCGGATGATACTTACAGGTCTGTAAATTTAGATGTTTACTTGATTGATTGCCTTTTCATAGTCATTTGGTGATACTGATTTGTACAGTATTTCTTGTAATAGATAATGTATATTTTCTTCTTACCTCCTTAAAGGTAAAAAATTACCTTTAGAACACTTTAAATATTAGGCGTGTGCTCATACATACTATGAGTATTATTTGTCTACTCATTTGTTATTAATTTCTAAAATTAAATATCAGAATAAATATTATGAACATTTAATTTAAATTGCACCCGTTTGGAATATTTCCTCATTTAGACTAAGTCCAAACATTATACAGTCCATGTAGTTGACAGGCATACTCACATGTTCTGTACTGTTAAAGACACAACTAAACATAAATTTGATGCTCTCCTGATTTAAATATTTAAGCCTTTCATTAACTAGATAGAATACACTTTGACCAGTAATGTCCCTTGTCAATTTTTTTTCTTCTTTAAATATTAACTTCATTGTGAATAACACCAAAATCCGTGATCTGCCAAGTAACACTTTTTACCAAACTTATTTTCCAGACTGTCTAGACTTCTCCTCCGATTACCTGCTCTTAGGCTGATGAGCGCTGCCATCACTGAAGAGCTGTTCTTCGCAGGACTAATTGGAAATGTCCAGATTGATAGCATCATCCCATATATTCTGCGAATGGAAACAGCAGACTACAACTCCCAGATCATAGGTCATGCCGTATAAAAGTAGCAGTCCAGGATTCTGTACCATGGCAGTCATGGTGATGTAAATGCATACCCTGTCTCCAAGAGATGGTAATAAGCCTTCCAATGCACCTTTCCAAAGAAGGCTCATATTCCTCCTTTCCAGTACACTTGGGAAATGTGGTGGAGTGTATTATGATATAGGATCGCTTCCTATTTTTCATCTATCGTCAAGGACTTGTAAATTAACTTGGTATCTGAAGAAAGTAAGAATTGTCCATCCTATTTTTGTAGATAGACGGACTTGGAATATTTGTTTATGAAGTCCAGGCTTATGAGGAAACCGAAGAAGCTTTGACTTGACTTAGTGTGATGTTTTAGAGAAATAAATTAACTTTCCTCTCCGAGTTGTGTTTTCAGTGTTTTGCTACTAGTTCATTCTTACCAAATTGAAAATACAAGATCAACCATCCTGAAAAGATCAGTGTTTCCATGCAAACAAGTTTTGGCTCTTGTTTTGGAGAGTTGTTTCTTGCTGAACTGAACATGGATACCATTAAAAATTCAAGGAAAGTAGAGGAAGTTCACATTTTAAAATATTCTGTTGTTATGTTGATGCAGTTGATCAGAAGTGCAGCAGTAAAGAGTCAGTACTGTTTTGCAGATGCAACAGAACACTGTCGTAGCATCACATCGTTGTAGATATCAGCTGGTTTATACTATGAAAAACTGACAGAGAAGTGTGTACTGCAGGTATTCAAAGACAGCATACTCCTGTTTTTTATGGTCTCAGAACTTTAAAGCTTTTTCACCCCACCCCTCCCTCTTTCATACTCAGTGCTCAGTGATGGGGGCATTCTAGATGCCTCTTAACTTGTGCCCATGTCTTTATTTTTTTATTATTGTTAACCTTTGGCTATGTCATTCTCTTTTCCAACCAGTCCTGAATGATTATTTTTTAAATTTGAGTTTGACAAATCCAGTGCCCCTCCCTATAGGAGCACGGTCTCTGCTGCTTTTCCTTTCCTCATTAGAAGTGGGTCTAGATACTCCATACATGTTGCCTGAATCATACTCCATAGCTCTGCCTAAGAACAGGTTTTAATGTTTTTCAGTCTTGAGGCATGTGACTCACTGGACAAGTAACCCTGACACATCCCCAGCACATTTATTACCTGTTGCTTAGCGTGAGAGAAGTATCCTAGTGAAAGTGTTGGTCTACTTCAGACAATAGCATTTAGGATTATCTGAATCTTGGATCAAGGCCAAGTTCTATTTAGCATGAACTCTTTCTCTGGCAAAACTGAGTGAGGAAGAGCCTCACCCAATCAAGAAGCATATGGTTGCACCAAGAATGGCTTAGCCAGAAGATCAGCTTAAATGGAAGCCCTTGCCCACTCTGCAGTAGCAGCTCCAAGGCCACCCGAACACGAAGAGACTACTAAAGGAGAATTGAGTTCTGTAGTTCTTGCATTCTGTAGTTTTTTCTCAGCACTTGAGGATTACAACCAGTCAAAAAGAATCTGAGAACTGCCTCTGACACTGAATTTCTGTGTTCTTGTCAATTCTATTAACTGTGCTGCTTGGATCTTCCTCCACCCAGGCTCTGGAATACAAGACTGTATCACAGAATTAGAGAATGATTTGGGTTGGAAGGTATCTTAAAGCTCATCTTGTTCCAACCCCCTGAGTGAACAGGGATGCCTTCCACTAGACCAGGTTGCTCAAAGCCTCATCCAGCCTTGCTTTGAACACTTCCAGGGATGGGACATCCACAACTTCTCTGGGCAGCCTGTTCCAGTGCCTCACCACCCTCACAGTAAATAATTTCTTCCTGATAGCTAATCTAAACCTACTCTCTTTCAGTTTGAAACCATTCCCCTTGTCCTATATGCTCTTATAAATAGTCACTTTCCATTTTTCTTGTAGGCTTCCTTCAGGTACTGGAAGGTGCCTAAGCCTTCTCTTCCAGGCTGAACAATCCCAGTTTTCTTAGCCTTTCCTCACTGGAGCGGTGCTCCATCCTTCTAATCAACTTGATGGCTCTCCTCTGGACTCGCTCCAACAGGTCCATGTCCTTCCTGTGCTTGGGACCCCAAACCTGGATGCAGCACTCCAGGTGGGATCTCAGCAGAGTGGAGTAGAGGGGCAGAATCCCCTCCCTCACCCTGCTGGCCACTCTGCTTTTGATGCAGCCCAGGATACAATCATCTTTCTGGGCTGCAAGTGCACATTGCTGGGTCATGTCCAGCCTTTCACCTACCAGCACTCCCAAGTCCTTCTCAGCAGGGCTGCTCTCAGTCCTGTCATCCCCCAGCCTGTACTGATGCTGAGGGTTGCCCTTACCCAGGTGCAGCACCTCACATTTGGTCATGTTAAACCTCAAGAGATTGGCATGGGTCCACTTCTCGAGCTTGTCCAGGTCCCTCTGGATGGCATCCCATCCTTCAGCTGTGTCAACACACCGCTCAGCTTGGTGCCATCTGCAAACTTGGTGAGGGTGCACTCAGTTCCTTCATCTGTGTCATTAATGAAAATATTAAATAACACTGGTTGTTTTAAATAATACAGACCCCTGAAGGACACCACTTGTCACTGATGTTCGTCTGACTCTGAGTCACTGACCACTACCCTCTGGATGCGACCACCCATCCACTTTCTTATCCATGTAACAGTCCACCCATCAAATCTATCTCCCATTTAGAAAGAAGGGTGTTGTGGTGGACTGTACTACAGGATTGGTTGTATCCAATCCACAGACCGATGCACTCAGAGCTGTGGACCCCTATGGGTTGGAGCCACTCCCTCTGCTGTGCCTTGGCGCTTACTGACCTGCTGGAGGACAGCTTTCAGTGTGGAGCTGGCCATGGCAGCTGAGCTCTTCCCACATGGAATGTGGTGAAACTCCACCTTGTAGTGGAATTCTACCTTGTGGAATGTTTTGGAGGAGGTGGCGTCAGAACCTTTTTCTCTGGATTTCTGTTCTTGCTTCCCCTTTGTGCCCTAGTCTGTTTGAATACAAGTTAGCCGACTGCAGTAGCGCATGGACTGCCATCACCACTGACTGCTGGGTCAAGACTACTTTCTTAGGATGTGTTAAGTCATAAGTACAAAAACCTTGGTCATGCTTCACATCAGGTTATTCAAATTCAGGCATTTGAGTATTGTGAGGGACAAAAAACCTAGCCATTTTATGATATTGGATACCTCTGACATTTGGACCTCTAAAGAGCCTAAGTGCATACATACAACACATTGCAAGCAGCTCTGACTACTGGTAAGTGACCTTTTTCCCCAAAAAGTTTTCTTACATTTTTCATAATAATGTATTTTCATCATAAGTTCAAGACTGATAAAAAGGTAGGGTGCAGCCAGTCTGTGCTGCCTGCCAGGTAATCTCTCGTGTCTTCATGATGATCTAGAAGCTGCATCTCGTACTGGAGGTTGTTAATTCAGTGTTACTCACTTTGTTCAGCAAGATCTTAATTAATTATTTTTAAATTATTTCATTAATAATTCTTAAACTATAAATTCATGTTTTTGAAAAGGAATGAGGCATACCTGGGTTTTCTCAAGAATGGGAGCTTTAAAACAGGTAAATACAGGCATGAACATGGTTTTTCCTTATTTATATGTGTTAACCATTGCAGTCATCTGACAGTAATGCACAGCTCACGGAAAAGCTAAATGGTGAAGTTCTGGTTTTGTTTTGGTTATTTTAAGATAACTGCTTCTCAGTTAAATGGAGCATATCAAGTTACCTTCAACTCAGGCCCTTAGTCTTTCTAACAGCTATTTTTTATGATGACGTGATCTCACCACCTGTGTGATTTATTGTCATTTATAGTCTTGTGAGAGAATATTCTTTGGTACTGAATGAAAGGCTGGCGAATATTACGGTTTTTTGTCAGTAACGCTGTCAATCAACTAACAAAAATATGAGTATTGAAGCTCANCATTCCCCTTGTCCTATATGCTCTTATAAATAGTCACTTTCCATTTTTCTTGTAGGCTTCCTTCAGGTACTGGAAGGTGCCTAAGCCTTCTCTTCCAGGCTGAACAATCCCAGTTTTCTTAGCCTTTCCTCACTGGAGCGGTGCTCCATCCTTCTAATCAACTTGATGGCTCTCCTCTGGACTCGCTCCAACAGGTCCATGTCCTTCCTGTGCTTGGGACCCCAAACCTGGATGCAGCACTCCAGGTGGGATCTCAGCAGAGTGGAGTAGAGGGGCAGAATCCCCTCCCTCACCCTGCTGGCCACTCTGCTTTTGATGCAGCCCAGGATACAATCATCTTTCTGGGCTGCAAGTGCACATTGCTGGGTCATGTCCAGCCTTTCACCTACCAGCACTCCCAAGTCCTTCTCAGCAGGGCTGCTCTCAGTCCTGTCATCCCCCAGCCTGTACTGATGCTGAGGGTTGCCCTTACCCAGGTGCAGCACCTCACATTTGGTCATGTTAAACCTCAAGAGATTGGCATGGGTCCACTTCTCGAGCTTGTCCAGGTCCCTCTGGATGGCATCCCATCCTTCAGCTGTGTCAACACACCGCTCAGCTTGGTGCCATCTGCAAACTTGGTGAGGGTGCACTCAGTTCCTTCATCTGTGTCATTAATGAAAATATTAAATAACACTGGTTGTTTTAAATAATACAGACCCCTGAAGGACACCACTTGTCACTGATGTTCGTCTGACTCTGAGTCACTGACCACTACCCTCTGGATGCGACCACCCATCCACTTTCTTATCCATGTAACAGTCCACCCATCAAATCTATCTCCCATTTAGAAAGAAGGGTGTTGTGGTGGACTGTACTACAGGATTGGTTGTATCCAATCCACAGACCGATGCACTCAGAGCTGTGGACCCCTATGGGTTGGAGCCACTCCCTCTGCTGTGCCTTGGCGCTTACTGACCTGCTGGAGGACAGCTTTCAGTGTGGAGCTGGCCATGGCAGCTGAGCTCTTCCCACATGGAATGTGGTGAAACTCCACCTTGTAGTGGAATTCTACCTTGTGGAATGTTTTGGAGGAGGTGGCGTCAGAACCTTTTTCTCTGGATTTCTGTTCTTGCTTCCCCTTTGTGCCCTAGTCTGTTTGAATACAAGTTAGCCGACTGCAGTAGCGCATGGACTGCCATCACCACTGACTGCTGGGTCAAGACTACTTTCTTAGGATGTGTTAAGTCATAAGTACAAAAACCTTGGTCATGCTTCACATCAGGTTATTCAAATTCAGGCATTTGAGTATTGTGAGGGACAAAAAACCTAGCCATTTTATGATATTGGATACCTCTGACATTTGGACCTCTAAAGAGCCTAAGTGCATACATACAACACATTGCAAGCAGCTCTGACTACTGGTAAGTGACCTTTTTCCCCAAAAAGTTTTCTTACATTTTTCATAATAATGTATTTTCATCATAAGTTCAAGACTGATAAAAAGGTAGGGTGCAGCCAGTCTGTGCTGCCTGCCAGGTAATCTCTCGTGTCTTCATGATGATCTAGAAGCTGCATCTCGTACTGGAGGTTGTTAATTCAGTGTTACTCACTTTGTTCAGCAAGATCTTAATTAATTATTTTTAAATTATTTCATTAATAATTCTTAAACTATAAATTCATGTTTTTGAAAAGGAATGAGGCATACCTGGGTTTTCTCAAGAATGGGAGCTTTAAAACAGGTAAATACAGGCATGAACATGGTTTTTCCTTATTTATATGTGTTAACCATTGCAGTCATCTGACAGTAATGCACAGCTCACGGAAAAGCTAAATGGTGAAGTTCTGGTTTTGTTTTGGTTATTTTAAGATAACTGCTTCTCAGTTAAATGGAGCATATCAAGTTACCTTCAACTCAGGCCCTTAGTCTTTCTAACAGCTATTTTTTATGATGACGTGATCTCACCACCTGTGTGATTTATTGTCATTTATAGTCTTGTGAGAGAATATTCTTTGGTACTGAATGAAAGGCTGGCGAATATTACGGTTTTTTGTCAGTAACGCTGTCAATCAACTAACAAAAATATGAGTATTGAAGCTCACTCCACCATGGATGTTAAAATATCTCAGTATTTTTGTGATTTCACCTCAACTTATTTGTCAACTTTTTGATCTTCGGCAGTCTTGACAGTTTTCAGAGCTAATCAGGATTTAACCAAACTGTGGCATTTACTAGCCAAAAATAAGATGACACTTTGCCAATGAAAGGACAAGTTTAGTTTCAACAGCTTTAAAATTTTCAATGTTAAGAGCAAGAAAAATAATTTTAATATAAATCACATGAAAGGAAAAAACCAAATTTTATACCTTTTAAAATCCTGTGATTTAAAGAGGAGAGTACTGTTACACATAATAAGCTTACTAGTTCAAATATTTTTCAGGAAACTATATGTTGCACATGTATATGTGGGCTGTTTCACACTGCTAAAGTTCCTAGTGCAAATAATTGTTTTATTTAAACTTTTTTCAAAAGTACATTCATTGCAATACCTTGTGCAGTTACAGACTTATCTGTCCATACATTTATTATTGTTGTGTGGTCTTCAGTGTCAGTGAAAGTCAGTCTGTTCATTTTGTTCAGCCTTTGCAGTTTGCTAGTACATCAGTTTCAGTGTAAGCAGTACAATATCACTGTAGTTGTCTTGCTGTTGTATAAAAAAAAAAATCACTATAAATGTCTTGAAACCTGGCTAAATTGGAAAATTCTATTTTGGATGTATTTTTAAAAATAAATTGTAACTTTCTATTATAGAAAACAATTGCAATATCCTGTTACTTTGTTAGTGTTTTATACAGATTGTCTTATGGACCTAGAACACTGTATATGATTACAAAGAGTTTGTGGATCTTTGACTTTTTTTTTACACTATGTAGTATTGTCAGTTATATTCAGTCTCTGGGATTTGTGATAGCTGCAGTATCTTGCTGTTTGCTAATCTTTGTTGCTATTAACCCTTTGTTTCCATGCTTACTACTTTCTGGCCTATGAATTTGAAAATTAATAATTTATTGTAAAATTTAATTTACCAATTATTTGTTTTTTAAAATACTATATAGAAATATGTATTGTAATGAACCCTGATCAGAGGTCTTCATGTCATATAATGCAATAATGGATATTTGAAAATTAGTATTTGATTCGTTACGGATCAGTTTTAGGTTGGAAGTTATAGTATGATTGAACAAAGTTTTTTTTCTTTTGAAAGAAACAGACTTCAGATGTTCAAGTAAACTTATCTCGATTTAAAATATTACTGGATAAACAATTTATTAATAATTAGAATGGTGAAATTAGCACAAGTTTTAGTGTACTCCAGGATTTATTTCTCAAACATAATTGAAAAAGTGTAGTTTTTTTTAGTCTATGTTTTCTATTATAAATGAATGTGACATTTACGTGGACGTGCACATAACCCTGAACAGTATCCCAAATGAGAAACTAGTTACCGTTCTTTCCATGCTTGAATTCTGAAATGTTTTTATCATGAACTAAATTAATTACCCACTGACACTCTGCAGAGAAACTGTTTGTAAGGGGCACTGGCAAAAGATAAAGTTTGGATGATACAATGAGTTTATTAATTATGAAAGCTGGAAATAAGTATTTAGAGTCTCTTCCTCATCAAAATTTACTCCAGGCTCTATTATGCCTCTGTTTTAAAGACATAATTTTCTCAGCACACAGAACCACAGAATGGTTTGGGTTGGAAGGGACTTTGAAGATCCTCTAGTTCCAACCCCTTGCCATGGGCAGGGACACCTTCCAGTAGACCAGGTTGCTCAGAGCCCCATCCAGCCTGGCCTTGAACACTTCCAGGAACAAAGCATCCACAGCTTCTCTGCGCAACTTGTTCCAGTGTCCCACTACCCTCATCATACAGAATTTCATAGACTCAGAGGCTGGAAAAGATTTCTGAGGTCATCCAGCCCAACTGTTTCATCCTTATGTCCAATCTGTACCTACCCTCTTCACAGTTTCAAACCTTGTCCTGTCACTACAGGCCCTGATAATAAATCTTTCTCCACCTTTCTTGTAGGCCCCCTTTAATTATTGAAAGGCCACTAGAAGGTCTCCCCAGAGCCTTCTTCATGCTGAACAACCCCCACTCTCTCAGTCTTTCTTCATAGCAGAGGTGCCCCAGCGTTCTTGACCATTTTTGTGGCTCTCCTCTGGATCTGCTAACTTCTACAGGGCCCTGTTCCCCAACCAGACCGCTAATGAATTACTGTCTTTTCTTATGCCAGTAACTTTCCACAGCTTTTTGGTGATCTCTGAAAGGAAGAGGAAGAGCTCTCTAGAAAAAGGTGTTCTTTTGGTGAATAGCAAAAACTTGTCTGGGAACTCTCCAACTTTGTTTCCTTGTGGCATCTCTCTTTTTGTGTGAACAAACATCCCTAGCACCCAGTCTTGCCTTACCCCCTCATACCTTTGTCAGATAACCTCAAAGAACATTTGCGCCTCATCACAGGAATCCATCTCTCATGAGCTTCTCTGTTTTACTTCACACATGTACAAAGCCTTGTATTAATAGACGCCTGTGAACGGCCCTGCTCGGCCACTCACCCGCCTTTGCCCTCCGAGCTCCCATGTGTCCAGCCCTACCCTTGCTCTGAGGTACAACAGCTCATACAGAATACAATTTTCTGATACATGAATCTTTGAAGAAGTCAATGTTGTGTATTTTGGCTTGAGTGTAGGAACCAAGTGTGTCCTCTGAGTCTCTGTTGGAGGTCAGAGCAAGTCATTTGGACCACTAGACTATCACCATCTTAAAGTATCAACATCTGGATGGTTCAGGTTGTTGTGGCTGTTGATACTGGCTGAACAAATGCATTTTCTGATTATTTGTTAGTAACTGGATCTTGTAGTGATGCTTGCTTAAATATATTTTCAAGTTAACTGTGCTGTGATTAGGAAGAGATGGGTGGGATGCTAATAAGGAGACAGGAATATTTATTAGTGTTTGTGTGAAGTGGTAGGGGAAAAGGGATAGCACAGAAATGATGTTCTGGGAATGCTTTTAACTAAACTGTGGTGGAGTTGCCTATGAGAGCAGAGAAAGTAGATGGAACTGCTCCACTGTGAATTAATAAATGCATTTCACTCAGCAGAACTGTCCGCTGGAAATCCAGAGAACCAAACTGCCATGCTCTGAACCTCCTGGTAACATCAAATCCCTAAACAAGAAAGTTGGTTGGCAAGAGACTTGTGAGCAGCCGCCCCTGTAGCTTTGGTCCTGCGGATTTCTGATGCTTTGCAGACCTGCAGTCTAATCCCTGGCAATAAGCTGTTCATGAGGTGTCCAAGCTCCCTTAGCATGACTTCAATTCTCCTTCATCTTGGGGTTTTACTAGGGAGCAAACTGACAGCCATGTACTTTGGCTAACAAAGGCTAGGTGAGGAACAGCTACAAAACGAGTTTTCCTTTCACTCTGTAACCAGGGGCATTTTGCCAGTGGGAAATCAAAGATGAAGGCAGAGTTACTGCTGGAGACATAACCCAGACAGTTCCTGCACAATGACAGGTGTTTTCTAAAAGTGCCCGTAAATTTATTACTCTAGAGTCTTTGAGTATAAACTGTTCTCACAGAGGTACACATTTGAATGCTTTTGGAAAATTATAAAATATGTGCTTTATAGTAACATTTCACTTTATTACCACGCTATGAATTTATCTTTTAACCTTTTAAATCAATAGAATTCAAGTGACAAAAACATCTTTCACTGTGCTTTTGGTAAATAATATGGATTACAGGACTAAAAAATATGTTAGTGAAAGCATTAGAGAGTGCACTGTTCAGACTCAACTGAGAGAAACTATGGTTAGAGACTGGATTAGAGTATTATTGGACACTGAATTGTGGAGACTTGTGGATTGAACTTTACAATTTTAGAAGGATGGGGCAGGAAGTGATAACATTTTCAAAATCTGCATAGTATGCTCTTATTTGTTAGTCTCCTGTTGGATTTTTTTCTTAGTTTAATTAAGAAAATTAATTCCATGCATCGTTGCAAATATATGTTCTGCAGTTGTGAACCACTGCACAATATGTGACTTTCCATACTAAGAACAGAGGGAATGGCAGTGGAGTAGACAAGAATAAGACCAATTCTTCTAAGGTAAAATGTAAACACTAAATTATTCTGTAGATCAGTTGATTTTTGCACTTTCTGAGGATATATCAGCTTAGGTTTTTCAAGATCAGTTGATTCATTGCACCACTGAATAAAGCTCTTTAAAGAAAAAAACAAAATATATAGAATTCAGTGAGATGCTTGTATGCTAACAAAGTGAAGGGAAGTTACATGTCATCCTTTGAGTCATTTGGGAAACAGATTTGTTTATCTCTTGAGGATGACATTATCATCATGACTTAATCCAGAGAAATCTTGATAAATTTGAGGATTAGGCCAACAGATACCTCAGGCTCGATAACCCCAGGCATCAAGAGAGGTGGGAACTGGCTGAGCATCAGCCCAGGAAAAGAACCAAGGAATCATGGTAATGCCAGGCCAAGCACAAGCCCATTTAGGCCAACAGTGCACTCTCACTGCAAGTAAAGCAAACTGCACCTGGACTCCATCGAGAGAGGTGTGGCAGGGAAGGTATTATCACACAGTGATTAAAACAGAAATTAGGAGCAAAAAATTTTCACAGATGCTGACAAATTCTACTTTAACTAAATGTTCATCCAGTTTGCATAGAAAGGAGAACCTTTTCATAAAAATGGGTGTAGTCTAGCTGGGAAATTAGAAGGTAGCAATCCTTGCCAGAGCAGTGAGCTTCTGGAATGCTTTTCTGCCATCAGAAGCAGGATAAAACAATCAAGCCAATTGCAACATGGAGCTTAATTGCTTATAAAAAGACTGATGTAATAATGTGGCACATAACAGCAAGTGGTCATGTAGGACATCTCATCCAGTCCAATATTCCTGAACTCTGCATGCATGCAGAGTGATAAAAAAATGAAGGAAAATAAGTTTCTGAAACATAATAAAGAGGGAGAGAAAAGAGGAAAGAAATATATGAGTGCTGGCAAAGTCAGTCCCTGGAGGTAATGAAGAGAGAAGCAATTTTCCTTGAAAACTCAGTGACTTCCTTGTCAGCGATCCCAACCCTGTCTTAACATGACCTGATGTCATAACCTTTAATACCCCTCATTTCATTGTGAGGGCTGCTGAAAGCATTATGCTTTTAGCAAAACAACAACATGATGTTTTATACAGCACACAGTATGAGATGTCAAGTAACAGATGATCCTGAGTTATTCTCTTCAATCCCTTACCTACAAAGCAAGGCCTTTCTAACATGTGGTCATATTATCATAAGCAGAGACAATGCGAAGCACTGTGCACGGACAAATACATGACTTTGAAACAACCAATGTATTTGTGTGCAGCACTGTGTGTTCTAGGTCCTAATGGTTTTTCAAAGCCCCTAATGAGTTAATTTTGCTTATTGTTAGGCCTGATTAATGGTATTTGTACTGCTGACGGTGATGGACACAGGTGGCTGGCTTGAACACTATTACAATAATTAGTGCCCATCATGCCATGCCAGGACACTTCTCACAGCTTATATCTTTATTTATCTTTATTTCTGCCAGAATAGAGTTATATCTGTTTCAATTGCCGTTGTCTTGTTTGTTACACTCCCTATTAGAAAAGAAGCAAGTAACTTGTGTTCAGACTTGAGATGGGTTTTTTTAGGCCTGAAAAAGAGTTCTGTCAGTAATTCTGTGCCATTTAGTTGGACTAGAGGAGAAAAACAAGGCAGCATTAAGTGTGTTTAGCAAGAGGTTTTGAGGCACTGAGGTTCAGTGTGCTCATTTTTGAGGAACAAAAGCAACATCTAACAGAGTATTAAAAGACTGGGAATTAAACATTTCTTCTGGGTGCATGAGTTTTATAAGTTACTTGAGTGACAGGACAGCATTTCAATGCTGTCTCCCAAAGATGCCTCAATAAATTCTTAGGAAGACATACTGGCATTTGCACTCCACTGTACTGAACCATGTCATCTGCACCAAATACAGGGAGAATTTTTGAACATGGTAGTAAGAGTCTGTTTCTCATGCTCAGTGACACATTAACAAAAGCAGTTTAAGTAGATGTGATGGGACTTGAGCAGTTACGAGGTAATGAAATTCTCAGTGGAGATCTCACTTGACTAAAGCAATGGAGAAAATAGTACGAAGAAAAATCAAAATGTAACTCAAAGATGCCATAAAATGTTCCTGCTACTAAAAATGCATTCCCTACAAAATCTTCTGTAGGATCAAAGTCACATTAAGAAATTGATCCCTCCTTCCAGCTTTATGTCACAATGCCCTATATCCTCCACAGCAGTCTCAGTTGAAGAATCATGGTGCCACACGGATCAGTGATTTTAACCCTTTGGGGAACAAACCCACAACAAACAACTGTTATTTCACTGCCAACAGAGAAAATGCTCATGGAATTTTACTCACAGTCAATGAAAATTATCCCAGTTACATGAATCAGGAATAGGCTCAGAAACTGGTATAAGAGTTGAACCTATCCAATGCTTCCAAAGTTGTCTGACCTTATTTAAACTACACTTCTTTCATATTCTACACTCCATCACCAGTAGTTCATCCCAAAGTAATGATTTCTATATATGAAGCTACAGACAATGAGTGAATTGACTGTAAATGTTCCTCCCTGGTTTTCTGTCTGCTAATGTACACTTATCTGATGATATTTTAATAGATTTAATAAATTTTCTAAGACTTGATTGTGAAAATGCCAATAACTTGCCACAAGTGTACTGAAACCTAAGACTTATCACAAAACAGATGCTGTGGTTAGAGGACAGAGCACAGAATCAGCAGGGCTTGCATTTGTGTTTGAACACAAAACCACTTGTGTTAAAAACTAAAAAATTTTCAATGAGAAACTTCAACCACTAGACTTCATGTTGAAATGCGCATATTTCCACACTGAACTTGGTCAACACAGCCTTTTCCCAGTCCCATTTTCCTTTCAAGTTTAACACCACCTAGTTAATTTTTCACTTCAACTCCTGCTTTGTCCCTTCCCATAGCCCCAGTTGTGATAGTGACAGTGCCCAGCAGCTTGGCCTCTCCGTGCTGATCAGCCAGTGCCAGTGATCACTGAACGATGTGTTTACTGGGTGCATTTCCAAGTCCTGCCTGCTCTGACAAAGTACTGTGGGTCTATTTTTGCTTTCGCCTGGCCTGTGTAGCCCTACGCTTGTGAAGGTCAGGGAAGTAGTTTCTGCACCTTGCCAGACCAGCCTTTGCAGCAACAGAAGTAAAGTACTCCCAGCACAGAGCAATCAGAGGTATTTCTTCCTGCTGATGCAGGATCAGGAGAAGGTAATGGGGCAAGACAGAGAAGGTGGGGTGGAGACATGGACCAGACAAGAGATACACATTCCTTAACAGCCTGCTTAGAATTGGGAAAATCCAGGAAGAGACAGGACAAGACTGAAACTCTTCTGTTGACCATGAGCCACCGTCTGCATGGGGTGAGAGGTCATCTCCCCTATCTCCTGATTTTTGATTTAAGCAATCCTGGACTCCTTACTGCCAGTCTTGGCAACTCTTTTCTCATGTCAGATCTTGTGACATATGTGAAATAAGATAGCGTCAGCAGACATTTCTATTAAAAAGGGGTTTTCTTCCCCCCTATCCTGAAGTTCTTTGTATCTTGCTGACCTTCACGTGTGACCCGTAGGCAAATGTTCTTTTTATAGATTATGCAGACTGGGAGCCAAATCGCAGTGTTCTCATCAGAAAACACCCTTCAGCGCCCTCAGCAGCGGCCCGCAGGAGGCTCGCAGGGCCGGCCGTGTTCCCGCATACCCGCTGTGTCCCCGCAGGCGGGGCGCGGCGGCGCTGCCCGGGCCGGGCGGGGGCGGTCCCGGGCGGGCACAGCGGCGGCCCCGCCCGAAGATGGCGGAGTACGTGCAGGTGCTGAAGCGGGCGCTGAAGCACATCGGCGGCCACGGCGGCGCCCGCGGCGCTATCCTGCAACTGCTCAGGTACCGCGGGGGCCCGGCGCAGGCGGCGGGGCCTCCCCGCTCTCCGCCCCCCGCTCTCCGCCCGGCGGGGTCACCTTGGCGGGCGCGGGCCTGCCCCGCGGGAAGTGGGTTTGGCGGGGGTGGGGACACTGCACGGGGCGGCCACTGC